>CAKNWU010260753.1:0-11763 GCA_932072015.1 Andricus quercustozae | reverse complement strand
GTTTTCAGCGAATCCAAACCGACCAAGAGGAGGAAGGCTGGGGCCAAGAGGTGGTGAGGGCCGACTGGAATTTCGCCTCTAAGGTCGCTGATTACAAGAAGGTGGAATGGGCCGTAGGGTCCTTCTGTCCTTTTAAATCACCAGGGGCGGATGGCATTTATCCAGCGCTTTTACAAAAAGGCATGGATTTGGTCGTCCCTCCTCTGACGAAATTATTTAGGGCAAGTATAGCCCTTAAACACGTGCCATCGGCATGGAAGGATGGCAGATTGGCCTTCATACCCAAACCTGGGAGGGAAGGTTACACTGCTGCAAAAGATTTCCGACCAATCAGCCTAACGTATTTTATCCTGAAGACGTTGGAGAGGCTGGTTGAGAGATACATTAGGGATGAGGTGCTCTTGGCCTCCCCGCTGCATAGAGGGCAGCATGCTTTTCAGGCAGGCTGCTCGGTAGAAACTGCGCTTCATGCTGTTGTGGCAAAATTGGAGAAGCAGTTAGAACAAAAGGGGTATGCTGTGGGCGCTTTCTTGGATATAGAGTGTGCTTTCAGCAATACTCCTCCAGAAGTCATCTGTAAAGAGGCTCTGAGATGTGACGTGCCGGACCTGCTTGTAAGCTGGATAGGAAGCATGCTACGTCGGAGAAGACTCGAAACCAGATGGGGTGAGGGCCTAGTAAGGGGAATAGCTCCGCGGGGATGCCCACAGGGGGGTGTCCTGTCGGGAAAGGGATAGGGATACCACTTGGTCGACATGATACTGTCTTTCAGGCGGAAGTCCTGGCCGTGCTTCGCTGTGCTGAAACACTAATAGAAGAAAACGCTGCTGGCAGACAGATTACTATCTGTTCCGATAGCCAAGTGAAACTAACTGCAATAGGGAAACCAGACATAACATCAGAACTGGTTTGGGAATGCAAAAAGGCATTAAACCAACTTGCAGAAAGAAACAATGTGGCTCTCATATGGGTCCCTGGTCACACAGGGATCAAGGGCAATGAAAGGGTGGACCAGTTGGCCGAACGCGGCGCAACAAGTGAATTCATAGGACCAGAACTGGTACTGGGAATAGCGTCTTGCTGTATCGATTTGGCCATCAAAAACTGGATCCGAACAAAACACCGGGAATACTGGGAGCAAATCCAGGGTTGCCGTCAGGCGAAATCCATCCTGGGTTATACTCATAGGATGGACAGAGCCAGGGAAATCCTGGGTTTACCCAAGAAAGACATAAGGACATTGGTTCAGGTCCTAACTGGGCACAACCACTTGAACTATCATATGCACAAAATGGGGTATAACCCCACGACAGAGTGCAGGAGATGCGGCAGGGATGATGAAACATCCCTGCATGTACCATGCCAGTGCCCGGCATTAGCTGGGCTCAGTCAACAGACTCTCGGGGCCCATTTTATGGGACCAGAGGATATTACAACGCGATCAGTAGTCGACATACTAGGCTTCGTCAAGAGGTCTGGGCTCAACTGCTGAGAGCGAATAAGTAAGGGTTTGGCACAATAGGCTTTATAGCTTAAGCGCCAGAGGAGCTCTGCATGGGATCCTCGCCCGTCCTAAAACTAAACTAAACTAACTATTGTACATTCAGGGTAGTTTTTTTTATAGGGGTTGTTTTTGAAAAATTGCGCCAGGAATCATTCAAGAGCCCAAAATGAGTTCTCAATATTCTTGTGAAAGAAATAAATCGATTTAACATGTATTTCTACAATGGTACTGCTAGCTTTACGTAAAGCTAACAGTACCATGCCTTTTTTTAAATACAGAGCCCAAAATTTGGCTTTTGGGTATGAAATGAGCCGTAAATGAGCCCTTAATTCTGGCATAGGTTATACACTGTTTGTGCACGGTCCAAGAAAAGCAAAAACTTCTGATACACTTAATTCTCAGTTCAATGTCAAATTCCTTCACGGAGTGATTTTCGAGTCTTAGGGGTGATTTTTGAAATGCACTTACTTTTTTAATTAGTGATATTTGTTTTTCAGGGTAGTTTTTCTGTGCTGGGGGTTGTTTTTGACAAATTGCGACAGAGGTAATTCAAGAGCCCTACATGAGCCCTTAATTCTTGTAAAAAAAGTCGATTTAACAAATATTTTTACCATGGTACTGCTAGCTTTACGTGAAGCTGGCATTTTTTTTTAATGCTGAGCCCAACATTTGGCTTTTGGGTATTAAATGAGCCTTAAATGAGCCCTTAATTCTGGCATAGGTTATACATTGTTTGGGAATGGTGGTACTTCCAGGTTTACACACCTTCATTTTTTTGAAAAAACGTCAGGTATGTACGAAGAAATGTTACCATAAACGTTTGTAAGGCTAAAAAAGTTCTATAAAAATATATGTTTATCTTTTGTGATATCTTCATCGTTAGGGGAAAAACTTAAAAATTATAGTTTGAGCAAAAAAAATTGTTTGGCCTCAATAATGGTTTAGATAACATAAAGATGATAGGATGTCTTCCTTATATAAGCAGAAACTGTAAAAAAAAGTATGGGCAAATAGTCAAATAGTCGGGTTTTCCATAAAATATTTGTTTCTTCTTCCAATTTTCCAAACACGAAAACAATGAACAACAAACAAAATAATCGAAGTTTCAACCCCAAAAGAAAAATTCTGAACCAAAAGGAATTAACTTTACACCAATAAGTGCTAAATTTTCTTAATGGCATCTATTAATTCAGTTCACATTTAATTGGAAAACCGAGGAAAAGGGGAAAAGATGGGATTGATGGAAAGAGCATGCGATAAATAAATATGGATAATCCCTGAGTAAATTCAAATGAAAATTTAAAACTGACCAAGATCAGGTAAAAAATCTCAGAAAAGGTACTATGAACCAATAATAAAATTCCAAATTATGCAAAATTTTAAGAAAATTCTAGGTCATGGTTTCAGATTAATTGAGCATTTGGATATATCATACTAGAGTGGAAATAAAGGGACGCGTATTTCACTAATTGACCAAATTTGTTTTCATACTCATTTGAATAAAGCTAGAAAAATGATGAATTATTTAGATAAAGCGAACTAATGATCTTGTTTGTTTAAAAATACCGAATTCTTATTTGATTTTCATCAACAATTTCGTGGTGATTTTGTGCTAGGTAAAATAGATAAATTGTGTAAATAATTATAATCGTTTTATTTCAACGAAATAAAATTTTTAAGCGCGTTATGTGAGAAAAGGTGACGTAGGCCATTTACAAGCTTCACAATATTCCAATATCATTAGGTCAATAAAGATAACAATTTTACTTAATTGCGTTATTTTAAAACTGTTCTATTTGTCACGTCTCCCATTTTTACAGCCTTTTAATTCATGTATAAGATTCTAAATAAATTAATATATAAATATACATATATATTTTTCCACTATCGAATTAGTAAATATTTTCAATAATTGAATTAGTAATTTTCTATTAATCTTTAGTGCCTCAATTTTCAATGACTAAATTAAAAAATGTTCAGTAGTAATTAGTAAAACATTAATTTAAATTTAGAGAGTATAGAAACTAACTGAATCACCTTAATATTTTCAATTTCAGTACATTCTTAAGAAACTGAAATGGTTAATCAGAAAAGTATGACAAAAATATGAGTACTGCTGGTAGATTAATGACATCTTCACGCTATCAACATATTTGATCATTTTTTTAATTTTAAGAGACGAGATTCTTTTTCTGTTTTATTGCAACCAGAAAACTCCAACTTTGTCTTTAAATTTGAAGCTCTGAGTTGAGAAAATAGTTGTTTGAAACTGCAATTTGAATATTTATTTCGTAAACTGTCAAACAGTGTTCCAAGCAGATCTAAATATCAATCAGTCAGAGGTACGTCACTGACATGAGTCAAATCAATAGGGATTTTTTCTGATTGATCAGTTCATTTGACTAATTATTAAGTGAGTTTTTACTGATTAATTAGTAAAAATCCTGACTTTTTTAATACAGTGAATTACTTCTCACTGATTCAAATTTAGAGAGAATTCAACCAGCATTGGTTGACATACTGTTTTTCGTATGTGACATGTACAAATCAACCAACTGTTGGAATACGGTTTTCGAAACTTTATTAAAAAAAAGGATTTTCTCAAAAATGAAATGTTTAAAAGTTTTTTGAAATTAACTATATTGTTAAGAATTTTATGCAGTATTTGTAAAGGCTGTAAATAGTCATCCCGAAAAACAAGGGGAGTTGGAAAAGGGGATAAATATTGTTGTCCCGGAAATTTGGGACGGCTAGCCAAGCTTATGAAAAGTATTGGACTACTCATCCGGAATTTCAGGCGACGAGACAATCGATTTGAAAAATATATCAAATAATTGTTTTTGTAAGACACCAAACATTCATAATCTAATTATAATAATACTTAATAATAATATATAATGATATTTATAAAAGAATTGATTTATCTTTCAGGTTCAGTTTCTCGATTGAATCTTTAGAGATTTTATCACAGACGACCATGTCCTTCAAATTTACAAAATTAGCAAATAAATCGTTTCGTCTTGAATTTCTGTTTATGATTCTTAAAAAAGGAATCGAAAAATTTGATCAAAATTCTTTTGCTTAGGTGTTTTAGGGGATTTTTCAAATTTAAGGGGGGTGGAATGGGGATTAGGTAAAAACCGAAAATTCTGCTGGGTCTAAACAAAAAATAAGTTTTCTTAGTTTTGAAGCTCTCAATTTATGAAATAATTTTTATAAAGTGTAATACTATTAAGAATATCAATGAATTAATTCTATAAATACTTGTAATTGATGCAAGAAATCACAAAATATAATTTTGTAAGTTCTCCTATCGAAGAAAGTTATTTAGCGCGCAAAATTCACTGGATTCCTTTGTGATAGAAGGCCAAATTCAATAAAAAATAAGTGGAAAACAGAAGTGACGTTTTTTCAGAAAAACGACTTTGATGATTTTCAGAAAACCCAGCGTCATTTTGTTATTTAAAATCTGTTCGAAAATCTTTCGGCGGGTTTCCAAAGAAGGCGATAAACTTGATCAGAATCTGGAAAGAAATATCAAATATCTCAATTAGGTCAAAATTATAAGGGTTTGTTAGAATTACGAAGCTTAAAATTGTGCAATTTTTTAAACTGAAATTAAAGTGTTGAACGCTGAGTATTCAATCTATAACTTTCATAAGATTTAATTTTTCAATTGAGATTGAAGTTGTAGACTTTGGAAAAGTATAATCAAAAATTTGAAAATTTTTAATTTTTAAATTATTTAAATTTACCTAAAGTAATGTGAAGTTTTAAAGAGCCATTTAAAATCACTTAATTTGGAACTTTTTTTGAATAATTCAATGATAAAAGCTTATATTAAAAAAAAAATCCATTCTGAACTGTCAAATTACGGTGAATTTATTTTTTAATGCTGGACAAATTTTTCTAATCTATTCTAATAATAAATTATAATTTTATTATGTATTAAAAATGTTAAATTCTTGAATATCAGAAGTTTTAACTTTGAAAGATTTCATTAAGTTCTCAATTTCGAATTGTTAAATTTTAATTGCTTCGAATTAAAACTTATGTAAAGTCACAAGAGTCAAATTTTCCGAGCTGTAGGTTAGAAATAATACAACGTTTCAATTCCTTTGCATTTTAAATAATATAATTTTCCAAATCATAATCTGAAATCATTCAATTTTGAACATCTAAAAATGGTCCTATTTTCGGAATTTTAATTAGAAAGTATTAAAATTCGAGATTCTTTAATTAAAAATTAAACTGTTATTGACTTTATCCAGTTTTGGAAATCTCAGTCTGATTTTCAAACTTTGCAAACTTTGCAAATATTGTCATTTTTCCAAATCATACCAAATCTAAAATTTCTTGAATTCCGAATTTAGCTGTTGCTAAATGCTTGGAAGAGAATCGCAGATGCGAAAAAGCTGCTGATCCACATAGACTTTGGAATATAAGGCGTAAATATGGCATTTCGGATGGTCAAGGACGGTTATCAGGACACAATTGTCGAAAGGGTGCGGGAGGTCAAAAAAAGAGCAAGGCGCGGAGTAATGACCTGCAAAGGGTTTCAAACTGTAGAAGAAGCCGGGAAAACACTCGCTCCCATACCTGAGAAGAGGTTGCGAGACCCCAAATTGAGCCCCCATGAGTCTGCTACGCCAAGGTCTAGGACGAAGAGGTTGAGGACCCGGAACAACGTTCCGAAGACTTCAACCCCTAAATCTGAAGAAAGGAGGACGAAGGTTGAAGCCAAGAGCATCGCTTTACAGAAGAAGGAGAAAAAGAGGCGAGCTAGACCCGAGGCGGTTATTATAAAACCGGCCGAGGGTTCAAGCTTCGCAGAGGTTCTAAGGCAGTGGTCGGCACGCTGTTGACCAAGTCAGGGTAGCCTGACCAGCCTGACCAACGACCTACTTTCTGGTCAGGTACCTGCGAGCTTGGGCAGACCAACCCTTCCCTCAGGGGTCCTTTGTTCGAAAATGGGAGAAAAATTCGAAATCAAAAGTTTCTTAATTCTGCAATCCGCGATTTAAAAGTGATGTATTTGGAATATACATATTTTTCCGATTCCAACGATATGTAATTTGTCTATAAAGGTTGCAAATTTGAGAAGTATTTAGTATTAAATTAAATATTGAGCTAAAGTTTCTTGATATTAAACTCCTTCAAATTTTCAACTTTTCTAGGCAAGTAATATATCATTGGAATCGGAAAAATTCGTAGATGCTGATTATTCCATTATCGAATTGCTAGTTTAAAAATTAAAAGTTTTCAAATTTCCTTACATTGACCTGCCTGTGGACAAAAGACCCTTGCTGGTGTAAGCTCACTCACACTGAGGTTCATGAACAAACCGAAAAGTAGTAGAAAAAATTATTCCGGGACGAACCTGACCATACCTGAAAAGTGAGCAAAAAGTTTGCCGACCACTGTTCTAAGGGACCTCAAGCAAAAGGTGAAACCCGACATCATTGGTGTTAACGTCAGGGGTGTAAGAGAAACAAGGAAAGGAGAGGTACTCGTTGAGGTCAAGCCTGCAGCGGAGGGCAGATCAATGTTCTCCGCTGCCAGCAGAACAGCTGTTGGAGCAAGGGGTTGTGTTCGAGAGCTGCTCCCCCGGACTGAGGTCGAGGTACTGGACCTGGACACAGCAACGGATGCGGAGGAGGTCGAGGCGGCTGTTAGACGGTATTTCGGGGGGGGGGGCAGGAGAGGTAACGGTCAGTCTCACAAAAAAGGCCTCTAGAAGAAATCTGAAGGCCTTCGTTCAGCTGACCGAAGAAATGGCGGCGAGATTGGTAAGCGCAGGTCACCTCAAGGTGGGGTGGGTGTCCTGTCGCTTACGCAAGAAAATGGAGGCCATTTGGTGCTACCGCTCCCTCGGCTTTGGCCATAGGGCAGCGAGGTGCATGGGCCCTGATAGGGCAAAAGGATGCTGGAGGTGCGGCAAGGAGGGTTGCAAGTCTGCGGAGTGTACCAGCACTCCCCAATGCTTTATCTGCGCTGCACGTAGCGAGAGGCCCCGGACTGACGATCTGCCGGGGTCAATGAAATGTTTGTCGTTCAGGGAGGCAACTCCGCCGACGAAGCTTCCCAAATGACACAATTACACGATGGGGCCCAGCCATGATGTCGAAGACCGACGAGCCCGTTGCGCGACATAGTCGCGCTACTGAGGACGATGCGTACATCATGGCTGGACTGGTTTGAGAAAGGGCTGGTCCGAGCATAAGACCAGAATAACGAAGAATTGAACCAGCAGAAGCCTTAGCAGGCAACAAAACGACACCCCCTGAAGTAATGCGAAAGCGGTTCCGGGGGGAGTAATGCCATGGAGAAAGGGTGGTGGTTTTCAGTGTGGGTCTTAATGGCATTATGATAATGAAAAAGTTCATTTTGCATTATGTATAAATATAAGCAATTTATGATTGATATTATATTTTTTCAGAGTCATTGCAGTAATACGACTTAGATTCCCACACTATCGTTAAGTGCGGACCATTCATGGTGTGTTTTTGAACATTTTCCACCAGCCCTCGTGAAAAAAAAAATATATATCGGATGTTAATGTACTGAATAAAAGAATTCCTTATTACATTCCTTATTGGATATTAAGGCCTATAGAAAACAAAAACGTTTGCGTGAAGTTCTAATATCAATGAAAACTTTCTTTTGAGAGTCAAAAACACTCCCCTAAAGTTTCATTAAAAAAATTCCTTATGTCTCTGCATCGTAAATATAGCTAAAAATCACAAAAAAACAAAGCACTTCTTCAAATTTAAACAGCAACAATTTTTGTTGGCGATTTAAATTATCAACGACTTTTGTTCCATTTTCTTTGATTCAAGGTAAATTTCTCGACTACTTGAAGATATAATGTGTGATATACGTTAATGAGAATGTATTTTCAACATGTTACACCAGTAATATATGCAGAATGTTAATATTAAAATCATTTTTATTGATCTTGGATTACAGAACATATCTAAAAGCGATAATTTGCTCTTTATTTCACAAAAAAATTAATGGCCGGTGTTCAAATAAGGTAAAAATGTTTTCGAGTGTACCTAGATTCACACTTTTACAGTGAGGAGGTAATATAAATAATTTTTATCCGGCCAGAATAACGTGGAGAATTGAAAAAAGAACCCAGAATTAAATTTTGTCGCTCAATCAACCATGTGACCACCATACAAGTATTATATATTTCTTAAAATATATTCTGGATAAAATCAAATAAAAAAATAATCGGAACATATATTAGCTTGTTATAATGTCATTCCATTATGAAAGTTTTATTTTCATGCTGATTTCTGGCATCAGTTTCAATTTGGACATCCTGTTTGATCAAGATTCGAAAGTCGGAAAAGCTTGTTATAATGTCATTAAATTATCAAATTATTACCAATTACCTACTTTTATGTCGATTTGTGACATTAGTTTTAATTTATTCGTCCTATTTTAATTTTCCAACAAAATCATTTTTCGTTTCAAAAATGGGCAAGCTTTTCCGACTTGCGCTTCTTCATCGAGCAGGATGTCCAAATTGAAACTAATGTCAGAAATCAGCATAAAAATAATACTTTGATAATGTAATGACATTACAACAAGCTAATATATGTTCCGATTATTTTTTTTTATTCTATTCAGAATATATTTTAAGAAATATGTAATACTCGTATGATGGCCACATGGTTGACAAGTCATATAACTTTAAGAAAATAGCGAAAAAATTTAATTTTGGGTTTTTTTTTAATCCTCTACGTCATTCTGCCTGTATAAAAATTATTCAAATTACCTTATCACTGTAAAAGTGTAAATCTACGTACACTCAAAAACATTTTGACCTTATTTAGACACCCAAAATTAATTTTGTTGTGCAATAAAAAGCAATATATCACTTTAAGATATTTTCTTGTAATCTAAAATCAATAAAAATGATTTTAGTATCGACGTTCTGCATATATTATTGGTGTAACATATTGAAAATACATTTTTCTTAACGTATATCAGACATGTCATGGTACTTAGTTTTTTGTGATTTTTAGCTACATGTACGATGCGGGGACAGAAGGAGTTTTTTTATGAAACTATAGGAGAGTGTTTTTGACTTCCAAAATAATTTTTTCATTGCTATTAGAACATCGCGAAAAAAACATTGTTTTCGCTCCTGTATATATTTTATGTCCCATGCCTTATTTTCTTTATCACATCTAGTATTTAAACGTTATATTTATATATTATTTTAGTTTTTGCGAAGTAGAATAATATCAATCTTGAAAAACACATTTGACTTTTTTATGATTAATGAAGGTTACACCCTGAGTGTATAAAACGCTTTTCTTCAATATAAAACAATATTAATCCGAGACAGACACAATCAACGTATGTTGAGAATATTTTTTTTAGAAAGGATATTTAGCAATTTTTAAAACAATTTTCGTTTTTTGAAACAATTTTTTTCTCTCTAAATCGTGAAAATTTATTCTTTTCTGAAATTAGTGACATAATTAACGAATATTAGGAGTAATATTGTTTTGCTTGAGATATTTTGCAATTATTTAAACAACTAATAATTATTCACTTGCGCCTGTTTATAAGGATAAAACAGGTACATGAATGAATTAGAACATTGAAGAATACGATCTGAGAAAATAACTATCCATAAGAGAATGAAAAATGTTTTAAACTAATGATTATTGTGTGAACAATTGGGGTCTAAATTGTGAGATCAGGAAATAGTGAATAGATGAATAGTAAATGGTTATTGTTTTAATAATTGCAAAATATCTTAAGCAACCAAATAATACTCTTCATATTCGTTACATGCGTCATTAATTGCAGAAAAGAATAACTTTTCACAATTTACAGAGAATAAATTGTATTAACAAATGAAAATTGTTCAAAAAATGGCTAAATATTCTCCAGAAAAAATACTCTCAACATTTTTTAATTGCGTCATTAATTCCAGAGAATTATAATTTTTTACGCTTTACGAAAGAAAAAAAATTGTTTAAACAATTCAAATTTATTTTAAAACACTTGGAAACTCGTCGCTTATCGATTTAAAATCATCCATGTTGACAAAATTTACCATCTTTAGCATGAATTGGATAATAAACTGCTATTTTGTATTTTTTGGGGCATTTTTCAGGCACAATAAAAGGGGATCGGAAATGTAAAAATTGAAAGTAATGGAGTTAAAATTATTCCTTAAATACCCCTTAAAAGGTGAATA
Source organism: Andricus quercustozae (assembly GCA_932072015.1). Lineage (NCBI taxonomy): Eukaryota > Metazoa > Arthropoda > Insecta > Hymenoptera > Cynipidae > Andricus > Andricus quercustozae. The sequence goes on along the minus strand of CAKNWU010260753.1, from coordinate 1,030 downwards.
TACTTCAATTCACGAAAAGTTTATAACAAGTATTTCTTTTCCCCATTTTTTTTAATTCGAGTTTTTTCCATTTAAAACAACATGCTAATATCAAATACCCGGTGCACGGATTAAAGTTGAAAGCAAAATTACCGAATTTCTTTATCCGGAAAAAGAAAAAATGAGGAGGAGGGGCTTACCACCAAAAATCGAAAGTTGAATTTTTGGACCACCCTATTGTACATTTGATGTCTCAGAATCTCTCAGGGACGAAATATGCTGTTCTTCAGAAGAAATTAGGTGATACGTACGTTTCCGAATTTCGCAAAAGACCACTTATTACGAATCTATGCGTATTTGCATTTTGTACTTTATTTGAAAAAAAACAAATTTGCTCTTTAAACCTCTATAATTTTTGGCATAATTAAAATATTTGATATTTCTTTCGAGATTCTGATACAGCCTTTTCTGAAAATCTTAAAAACTTTCTCACCAAAATCGAATGTCCTTATTTTTTTGCAAAAACCGTCAGGTATGCACGAAGAAAGGTTACCATAAAAGTTTGTACGTCTGAAAAATTTCTATGAAAATATGTGTTTATGTTTCGTGATATCTTCATCGTTAGGGGAAAAACTTAAAAATTATATTTCAATATATACATTCCTGAAAATAAACCAAGACTCTTACGATAAAATTTGGACAAAACCCACAAAATGCTCCTATTGCAATTCCCGAAAACAAAATAAAAATTGGTTTCTTTGGACAAAAATAAAAAAGAGGAAAGAAAAATGAGAAGGCAACCAACCCTTCCTTCTCTTTTTTATTTCTATCGTGTTTTTTATTTTTATTACTTTGAAATCACAATAAAAAAGCATGGATAATATTCACCAACGTTTCGGTGCCCACACAGCACCCTTATCAAGGTAAGAAAACTTAGACCAGGTGGAAACAGCAACGAAAAGACGATGCTACCTCCTGGATACCCGAGAACTAAGTTTGGGTATAAAGGAAAATCCTGTATACCTGAGAACTAAGTATGGGTCTAAAGGAA
>CAKNWU010260725.1:0-11615 GCA_932072015.1 Andricus quercustozae | reverse complement strand
GTGATACACGAAGGTCAAGTTCGTTAGCCAGCTATTTTGGATAAAAATTCAAAAAGTTAGCGCATTTTTAAATTGTTGAAACCATTTTTTTAAGAGTTAAAAATTTTATGTTCGGCTGTTCGTAATACTGAAAAAGGCGAATGATCTATCCTTATGACTTTTTTCGATGAAAACAAAAACCCGAGTTATAGCATTTATAAAAATTTTAAAAATTAAATAAAAACGAAAATGAAAATTTTAAGCCAAAAAATGCACGATATGAAGAAATGTCGTGAGCAGTAAATCGTTGCGTTTTAAAAGCCCTACAAGATTATCATAACAACTTTTGAAATTTATTAGAAAAATCGAAAATTAAAATTTCGAACGCACCAAAAATAATGAAAAATTTCAAATTTAATTTTGCAGTCAAACTTTGCAAGATGCAAAAAAAGATGGGAAGACAAAAATTGTGCACCCAAACAAGATCTACAAATTCGTTATTAATTACTTTTTCATAAGACGCGTAGTTTCTGTTTTATACGTAAAAAAAACAACATTAAAAATTAAAAAATGAAATTTAAAAAAAAACGGCATAAGCTACGGAAAAAATAAATAGACAAAAATTCTTTACCCGAAAAAGAGCTAAAAATTGCTTATCCATCTAAAATGTTATTAAACATTACTATCAAATTCTATTCAGCAGATCTATTATACTCTAGTACCTATTGTTTGTGGTAGAGATTATAATAAACTGATTAATTTATAATGGGAAAAATAATAAAAAATAATAGAAAAATATTTTTACGAAATTATCCTTTTTACTACAGTAAATATTTTTGGATTACTTTTTTATGCCGGCTATACATTAAGAAGAGAAAGAGAATAAAATTAATAAAGAGTTTTTCTATCCCTTGAAATATTTTACGTTTACCTATTCCTTGTTATATGCAATACATTTTAATCGACTATCCCGAAAAAAATTCTCGTAACTGTCGAAATCTGACGATTTTCTTCAAGACATTCGATGATTCATTGTATACATACGGAGAAATTAGTCATTACAAAAAACTAATTTACGAAAATACTAATTTGAAAAAGAAATCCAATATTTGCAAAAATTGACAGGTCAAGAAAGCCGACATTTACTCAAAGAAAGTGTCTATAGGCGCACCGGCGAAGGTTCAAAATGTCATTCTTTAAACATCGAACCTTTTTGTATAATTATAAAATATTATAAAAATTACAATTTAAAAAAAAATGTTAAACTCCAAGTACAAAAAAAATAAACAAGGGAGATAAATAAGGCAACCTCGAAAATCCTTTCATGCATTCTTCTTTTCTTCATTTCGCTCTTGGTTATTTCTACATTTTTTAATCTTTAAAAAAAATATATTTATCAACATTTCTGTGTTAATTCAACAAAGAGTATCCAAATGACGAAATTAAATGTAGGTTATGTCAAAATATAAATTTTTATATAATACGCAAAATGAAACTGCAATAACAAAATTCTTATAAATTAAAAACATTTTTAGTTTAAAATTGGATAAGCACGAAATTGAAACTTCTCTTTAAGTTTCAAAGTTGAACTTTAAACAAAACCTACTTTATTGGTAAATTTTAGGTTTTCAATTTTCGCAACTTCTTTCCTTGCGAAGGTAAATACAAAAAATTAAATATATTTGAGGCTGAAAGCAAAGTCGAGTAGCTTGAAATATTTGTACATCATCTTCTTTAAGCAGAAATTATAAACCCTTATTGAAACTTATATTGTTTGCTATTTTTCAATGCGAAAAATTCACCGTTGAGCCGTCTTGTATACAAACAGATTTATCCAGGGCCGGCTTAAGCGAAATGGCGCCCCTAGGCTATTTAGTAAAATGGCGCCCCTAGGATACCCCCCCCCCCCCAGATTCTATTGAAATACTGAAATTGTATTTTTTCATTTAAAGAAAACGACATTGATTTTTGATTTCGTTTTATAATTACATAAATTTCAACTTGCTTTTGCAATATACCTTATGAATAAAATAATATTTAAATATATACATATTGTGACGGGGTAATTTGTACCCCGCACAAAAATATTTAAAAAATCATCAAATTCAGCTTTGAAAATCACTTCACTTAGGATATGAGTTTGGAATCACGAATCAAATCCTCGGGCTGTCTGTAAACAGTACTATACTAGCCGAGAAAATATAGTTCTACGGCTAGTATTCGAAAGAATTTTAATATTGATAGTAATTTCATCTATCACATTAAATATTAAAGATTGTTAACGTCATGATAAAAATTCTATTACTATTAGTAAATTTTCATAAACTTACCTTGGCTATTATATTAAATTAAGCCAGTTTTAAAAATAAATAATCCATCACCTGTCAAACTAGGGAGGTTAGGTCATCCAACCGGAACCACGAAAAATTCTCAGACCACGGGGTTCCAATAAAATAATATTTTGCATTTATGCTAATTTCTTCGTATTTCGTTTTGAATTCCATGTTCAACTTGGGTGGAAGGGTGGATCAACCACCCCCCACACAACAATAACAACAACTGTCAGATCCTGTGAGGTTGGTTGCAGTGGATGTCTGCTGTCACCAGGGACTACGAAGAGGAGATTTTCCGGGCGCATGCGTAGCTGATGAGATTCCCATACGTTCAAGAGCGCTCGGAAAAACAGGAGCAAGCGGCCATGAATAATCTACGTGCTGACCCAAGTCAGCCCCACCTCTGGACCAACGACTATCGGCAAGCGACCAAGGCTGCGTGGCAGATAACGCATGCCGACTCTGCGCCACCACGCTACGGGAAACCGAATTTGGCGGTTGTCTTTCTCCTTCGACCGTCCTCTCACTCAGCAGTTCCACGCTGTAAACGCGGGTGGCGCTCCGACTTTTGAAAGGAGAGAACGGAGACGCCACTCCAAGCTGCAAGTGAGTACCTCGTGACAATACATAAAAATCGTAGAGACAAATTGTGATACTAAGGACGGGGAATTTAAGAGAATAAAAGTAACAATGAGAGGACAAAATCCAGGAGGAAGGCTGCTGCCAGGTGGGTCCCCTCAATTTCTCTTTTAGTGTAGCAACTTCTTTCATTTCAACGTCGTGTCTCGAATTGGTAGACACACGCCGTTGAAATTTGTTAATTGCTGACCTCGGACAAGGTCATTCTTCTTTGACTTGCGTTTGTGGTTTTTAATAGTTGAAATCTTAATGTAGTTTCTGGGTCATCTGGGACCCCCGCGGTGACGGTACTAATCAATATGTTAAATCTTAAATTACGAAAATTTTAAGTGGTCACTCGGACCACTAGAACTAACTAACGTTTTGTCGCGATAAAAATGGCGTTATTTGTCACGCGATATAAATTGTCGGCGTTTCCCGACCATGAAACTTGCTAATTGGGGCTAAGACCCAATTATCCTAATCATTCTTTGTTTGCTTCTGTTCGATTGATTTCATAATTGATTTAATTATATCTAAAGTAAAAAATTGAAAGGTGTGTGAATTCACTTATTTCTGAACCTCTTCGTTAGTCCTTACCAGCCCACTCTACTGGAGCTAGCGGGCAAGTTATCAATAAACTAGTGCAATACGATTAGAATCTTTCCTTGAAGAAAATAAAATGTCATTTCGCCTTTTGTTAGTTTTAGCTTAAGAAAACTATCTGGCGTCCTTCAGGCAATTGATGGACTCATTCGGAGTCCAGAATAACGTAGAAATAATAGTAAAAATCAGAAATAAAATAACCAGCAAATAATAGGTTATAAATGGCGCCCAACGTGGGGCCTGAGTAAGGCAGAGGGTACATTACGAAAAGTTTGGAGAACGAATAAATTCGAACTTTAAAGAATGCACTCCAAAAAAAATTTAAATTTAACAAATGAAGCAAGTTAAATTCATAAGAAAATAAATTGGAGCAAATAAAGTTCCAATCATTAAAATTGTTTTGAAGTTTGAGGTGACTGGTGATAATAGAGAATGAGTCACCACGCGTCATTCTGAATTGAAGAACGAGTGAGGTGTTGATAAACACGGGTTAATTAGCTTTCACCAATTTAAAACAAACTGTAACTTTAAATAATTTTGAGATTAAATGTGAATTTTGAAATCAAACTAAATTACAGTGGAAATAAAATAAAACTAAAATGGAGTTAAAATAAAACTTTTTTTTAGTTTGGTTGAATCAGATTGAATGAACTTTCCTCTTGTTTATAACAACAAAGGAAGCTTTATTTAACCTTTTTTGAAAGTCAAGTTGAAAAGCAATTGTGTTTGGAATAATTTGAAGTAAATAACAAAATTTTGAAAATGAAAGTTAATTAACCAATAATTATGTCATTTCCAGTCCAACTTTTTGGAACTTTTGTTCATGCTATTATCGATACAGGTGGTCATCGAAAATTTGATTGGTCAGCAAGTTCTGAAAAATGCCAACTATCCGTTACAAATTGAACAATCGAACATAACCCATATTTCTGACTTGTCATTAAATCCGCTTCCGGTTTTGGGCGTTTGTAGCTTGTCGGTCACAGTGGCCAATCGAACAGCACTATTGCAGTTCTTGGTTCTTGAACATTTTAGTGACAGCTGTGTGCTGGGAACTGAGTTCCTCGAAGCGTTTAACGTCACAATCACCTTCAATTAAAAGGCAAACCTGCTAGAACTTGTTCATTTATCCTTTTTGAAGTATCAAGGATAAGCGGACAAAGCAGTCTGGGGTTGTACTGGGGCAAACTTGACATAACCTTAATACAGCCTCAAATAAAAATCCTTTAATGAAATAATAATGATCAGGGGTCAGTTAACTATTGTTTGTTTGTCCTTTTTGATGTAGCAGGGACAAACGGACAAACGAACTTAAGGTTGCATTGTGGTAACTTTAACATAACCTCAATGCGACCTGGAAAATAAGTCCCCTACTGAAGATAATCGTGGTTATTGAGCAGTTAAAAATGGTTTGTTTATTCTTTTTGATGTAGCAAGGATATACAGACAAAACTGAATTCGCATGACGAAAAACAGAACATAACCTCAATATAACTTGGATTGATCAACCCAATACTCAGAGAACGGCAATAGTGGGGATCTAATAATAAAACCAAACTCACCTCAGGCTTCAACAACTATATTTACCTGGATTTGAGTATTCCGCCAGGATAATTACAAATTTAATTGAATTTACGCTGTTTTATGTGCATGATAAATTTAAGAATGATTGATTATGTTTACCTTGATTGATTTGAATATACTTTGAATAATTATCTTTTATTTTACTTTGAAATTTTGAATTTTTTTTTGGGATTGCACCTTTATTTAAAAATGGCGGATGAGCGGCACATTGAGATCCCACCTTACGTGTTGTCCATGTCTGAGGATGACCTCAGACGATACTTGGGCGAAAGGGGGCTTGACCTATCGGGGTCCTTAGAAGTTCTACGGGCCCGGGCCATACGGTCCCTGAGAATGACAGTTTCGGTACCGGAAGTTACAGGAGGTTATCAACGAGATAGTCGGTCGAGTGTTACTTCGAACGGGAAGAGCCCCATCGCGTAATGGTAGTGAGGCAGACTTATACGAGGATAGTATAAGTTCTGCCCGGAGATTATTCGAATCTCCAGTTAATAGTATGGCGGGGCAATTAAGTAATAGGACTTTTGAACCATATCTTGTGCCTTCACATTCTGGGGCGACTAGTGTCCATACTTCGATCACTAGTACCTCCTCCGTGTTTTGCTATACGAGGCCAGTAATTACCTCGACCCCGTACCTCCCACCTAACAATCTTGAATTAAGTGCCGGTCACATTCCGGGATACGCCCCCTGTTACTATAATACAATTACCGCGCAAGCGATATCACAAAGAATGGTGTCGGTAGGAATTGACATCGCGTCGCAACCCTTGGATATTCAAAATGGAGCCATTTCACGGTTGTCCATAAATCCTCGCGCGCATGTTGAGGGGGTTAGCCCCACACGCACAACTCCGTATAGGGGATGGGGAAATAATCCGCTGACGTCATCGTCCCAACGCAACCATATACAAACTGAGTCAGCTCAGGAACACGTTCAGATGGGTAGTGTATACAATAATTCTCCTCCGGCCAATGGTTTAGTCTTCGTGTCGGCAGGGGCATCGCCTGGCCTAGGGGCAAATTTTTCGGTGTCCACACCATTTTCAACTGGCCCACCGAGGTTCATCCCCACTTTTCAGCGGGCTACTATTGAGATGCCTTACCACAAAATACCACAGTATTCGTCAATCTTTACTAATCCTAATCAGGTAAGAGGGGAACGAACCCCTCAAATTCAATATTCCCACGCTAAGTCGCATAATAAAACGGTGGACACAATTGTCAAAAGATGGGGAATCACATTCAGTGGGGACAATGAAACAAGTGCCGAAAACTTTTTGACCAGGGTTGAAGAGGGGCGTTCGGTATCAGGCCTCACGGATGAGGAATTGATGATAGGAATTCCATTCATTCTTGAAAAATTACCCTTACAATGTTTCCGTTATAATTGTCATGCCTGGCCTACATGGCAGCATTTCAAAACGGCATTCCTAATGATGTACAGGGACATCAACTATCAATGGCGTCTTGAAGAACAAATCGCCACTCGTTATCAGGGTCACGATGAAAGGACCGCTGATTTTCTAACCTGTTTGCAAGGTTTGTTTCTGAAGTTTCAACGCCCTGTTACCATGCAGGAACAGATGGACAGGGCCCATCGTAATCTCAGACCTGAGCTTCAAATGTCTATTCCCCGTTTTGAGTTTTCCGACTATAATCAATTAACGCTACTTGCGGTAAAAGTCGAAAGAAAGGCGAATCTAGATAAAGGAGAGCGTTCGCCTCCTACCCCGGAAGATTCATTCTTTCCTGAATTGGCTTATGCCAAAAATACTAATCCTTCTCGCGGAGCTGGTAAGACTACTAGTGGCAACGCATCGAACGGTGCCAATTCTTCTCTGGAGTCTTTAGTGAGTGCGTTGGTGAGCCTGGTGGATAAGCTGGGCACCACGACCTGCTCACATGATACGCCTAATTTGGGATATGGTAATTCGTCCAGATTTAATAATAATAAACCCAGGGGAATACAAAAATGGGCGAAAATCATAGCGAGAAGAGCTTGGCGCAGGCTTCAACCAAGCCTGACTTCGCGAGACGGAGTCCATCTCTGAGAAAGAGTGTCCAACCAAAAGCGGAACCACCCTGTTTCAATTGTGGTGGAGCTGAACACGGTTGGAGAGCATGGGCCGTCTCAGGGTCGACGCCACTCCTTTTATTCCTAAGCAGACCCTTATTTCTGCTATTAGTGACGTACCTGACTCAACCCCTTCAAATTCAACTATCAAACCTAAATTGAATCAGAAATCATGTTCTGAAAGTAAACCTAAATTGACTCGGAAATCATCTTCTGAAACTAAATCTAAATCGACTCAGAAATCATCTTCTGACACTAAAACTAAATTGACTCAGAAATCATCTTCTGAAACTAAACCTAAATTGACTCAGAAATCATCTTCTGAAACTAAACCTAAATCGACGTAGAAATAATCTTCTGACACTAAACCTAAATTGGCTCCGAAATAATTTTCTGAAACTAAACCTAAATTGACTCAGAAATCATTTTCTGAAACTAAACCTAAATCGACTCAGAAATCATCTTCTGCCACTAAACCTAAATTGACTCAGAAATCATCTTCTGAAACTCAACCTCAATTGACTCAGAACTCATCTTCTGAAACTAAACCTGAATTGACTCAGAAATTGTCTTCTGAAACTCAGCCTGATTTGACTTTCAATAAATTAGCTTCAACTTTTGAAGCGGGGAGGGAGACCTCCCCACCCTCAGTCGCTCAATTGAATTCGGGAAATCATGTTCCCACTCGTCTTTTAAAATCGTTCTCTCGTTCTAAATCATACCCATTTTTGAGTGCTGGACTTACCAGACTCTCAGATGTTCAGGGGACGAAGGGGCAGATCATTAACAACTCTTCTGAATCAACACCTGATTGTCTATCAGGGATTGGTACCAACTCGAGACCCTACGTCAGTATAGCGATAGGGGGTACTGAAATCCATTCATTGGTAGACACGGGTTCATCTAGAACTTATTTAGGGTCAGTGGGTTTGAAGATACTCGGTTCCGGTGGTTATCAAATTGATTACTCGAAGGCAGGCGCTGTTATGATGGCCAATGGCACTATTGAGTCTGTCATTGGTGAAGCGTGTCTGCCGGCCACCTTTTCAGGAACCACCCATTTAATTAATTTTAAGATCATACCTGGCCTAACCGATACTTGCGTACTCGGCATGGATTTTGCTGAAAAGTTCGGTTTCGTTCTGGATTTGCGTGACAAGCAGTTGTGGCTGGCTGACGAGCCAATCATAAAAATTTGCGTTTGTTCCCGCGGGCGAGAATGAGATTGACACTTGCAAAGGCATTGCATTGCTGGATGAAGCGGAGAAGGTGAGGTTAGACCAGTTTTTGAAGGGTATAATAAAACCGAAACCCGATAAGTTACCCGCTGCGAAATTTGTCGAGCATGTGATCGACACGCACGGGAATCCCCCTATTCGCCAGAGGAATCATCGCATGTCACCTAACGTGTGTGACGCGTTAATCGCAGAAGCGAATATATTAATTGAGCATGATTTAATTGAGCCTGCAAATAGTAAGTAGTGCAGCCCGGTGGTAATGGCCCGTAAGCCGTCGGTAATTATCGTCTGTGTATTGATTTTCGACGGGTTAATGAGGTGTCGAAGAAAGATGCGTATCCGATTCCGTTTATGGCGGAAATCTTGGACCGCTTAAATTCCGCTCGTTACATCTCAACCCTAGATCTGAACAAGGCTTACCACCAGATCCCTCTAAGTGAAGATAGTAAGCCAATAACAGCTTTTACTATCCCAGTAAAAGGGTTGTACCAATTCAAACGTATGCCGTTTGGTCTCACCGGGGCCCCAGCAACCTTTCAACGGTTGATGGACAAGGTCATCACCCCGGAAATGAGACCGCACGTATTTGCATATCTCGACGACGTTATCGTCGTCAATGAAACCTTTGACGAGCACTTGTACTGGTTGGAGCGGACCATTAGCCGCTTAAATGAAGCCGGGCTGACGCTCAGCCCAGGCAAGTGTAAATTCTGTCAAACGGAAATAAAGTTTCTGGGATTGAAAGTGAACAAAGATGGGTTGCTGGTAGACGATGATAAGGTCCGCCCCATACTTGAATATCCTCGACCCAGAAATGTTAGACAAGTCAGACGTTTCATAGGGGCTACGCCATACTATAGGCGATTCATCAAGGATTATGCTAGAATCTGTGAGCCACTCACTCGCCTAACCAAGAAAAATTACAGTTTCTCCTGGGGAGATGAGCAGGAAGAGGCATTCCAGACTCTAAAAACAGCCTTGGCGTCATCGCCTGTATTGGCGTACCCCAACTTCAATCTACCATTCTGCGTCCAAACGGACGCAAGTAATTTTGGTTTGGGGTTAGTAATCACCCAAATTCAAGATAAGCACGAGCGTGATATCGCATACGCTAGTCGTGTGATGTCAAAAGCGGAGCGGAACTACTCGACTACCGAGAAAGAGTGTCTGGCCGTAGTATGGGCAATCAGAAAGTTCCGGTACTATCTCGAAGGGTACCACTTTTCAGTGGTGACTGACCACAGTAGCCTCCGATGGCTATACAACCTCAAAAACCCGACAGGCAGATTGGCGCGCTGGGCGTTGGATCTCCTAGAATATAGTTTCGAAATTTTTCATCGGAAAGGATCGATGCACCAAATGCCGGATGCACTTTCCCGTATGTTCGAAGATGGAGAAATCGACCATATTGCGTCCATGATGCCTGTCGAGGATGAGTGGTATGCCAGGCGGCGTGAGGCTGTTTGAAGTCACCCGGGAAGTACCATGGTTGGAAGGTGGTCAACGGAGAGCTCCTTAAGTATCGGAACAATCCGTTGTTGGAGAACATCATTGACGACTATGATGCTTGGAAACTGGTGGTTCCTAAGAACCTCCAGTCAGACCTAGCGCAAGAAGTACATTGCGCTCCTGAAGCCGGCCATTTAGGTAGGGATAAGACCTAACATCGAGCCGCAATTCGTTATTATTGGCCTGGCATGTTCAAGGACATCACATCTTTCGTTAGAAACTTCAAAACATGCCAGCTCAATAAACCTGAGCAAGCTCAATCTCGTGGGCTTATGACCCAGCGAATAGTCCAGGAGCCATGGACAGTCGTGGCAACCGACGTCATGGGTCCTTTCCCTCGTAGTAAGCAGGGATATGAATACCTACTAGTATTCCAGGACTTATTCTCGAAATGGATCGAGTTGGCACCCATGAAAAAGGCCAATGCGGAAAGCATTAATAAAGCTTTCCTTGAACTAATTGTAACTAGGTGGGGAACACCTAAGGTGCTCCACTCAGACAATGGCACCGAATTTATTAATAACGCGGTGAACGACCTTCCTGTGGAGTTCGGTATCCACAGCTCGTCCACACCACTTTATCATCCTCAGGCTAATCCTGTGGAGAGAACCAATAGAGTTCTCAAGACTATGATCAGATCATTCATTGACCAAGATCATAGAAATTGGGACCTACATCTCAATGAGTTCCGATTTGCCTACAACACGGCCCTTTATAATACCAACCGGGTGACCCCTGCGTTTCTTAATTTGGGTCGGGAGCCCCGTCCGCGAAAATTTATTCGCAGTTTAAAGGAGGGGGAGGCCGAGTTGCCGCCACGTGACCTTCAAGTCTGGACAACTCGGATGGCGCGATTAGAGCATCTGAGAGAACTTATGAGCAAATTCCAAGATCAGGTTTTTGTCAGGCAAGCCAAATATTATGATCGCCAACATCGTGACTTGGAGTTTAGGGTAGGCGACAAGGTTAAGAAACCGACTAAAGTGTACTCTAGTAGAAGTGGGCACGTAGCGGCAAAGCTGGCCCCGAAGTTCAGTGGCCCATTCGTCGTAGTGGAAATAATTTCACCAAACGTCTATAAGTTAGCTTTGCCAGAAGGGCGACTAGCTGGAAGGTATCATGCCTCCCACCTTCAGAAGTACGTTGAGGACCCGGAAGACGAACCGAGTGGCCCGGAGGAGTTGGCGGATCTAAATAGGTTGTTATTTGAAATCAGCGATTCGGACGCTGAAGAGGAGCGTCATGAGCAGGGAGATTAGGGCCGAGAGGAGGCGGAGATACATTTTGACTGGGGACGGGGACATACTGATCATCAGTCGGACTCATACTCGAGCGTGGGCAATCGCGTTAGACTCCGTACTCGCTCCTATTCGAAATAGGGGTTCGGCTGTCAAAAACCGGTAGAGGGGCAGCGTTAAGCTTTCTATTTGTAAGCCTGGTGTTTGGGGCAACGCGCCACGAATAAAAGTCTCATTAAAACAAAAATTCTCTGCATTATTCATTTGCATGCTTCAAATTAAACTAGCTATTAGTAATTATCCTACAGTAAATTAAAATAAGTAAAATTATAAGAGTAGTAGAATAAGCATTTTCATTAGTGTCATTAGTGATACATTAGTGTCATCCCCCGTATGATTAATTAAGTTAAGCAATTATTGATTAAATTAAGTAA
>CAKNWU010260708.1:0-13693 GCA_932072015.1 Andricus quercustozae | reverse complement strand
AATAATCTAGAACTGCGAATTCAAATAGCAAACAAATCCAGCACTTCAATTTCAAGGAGCCAAAAAATCGGACATCTTTTATTCGTGTGGCAGAATAATCTATAAATTCATATTCGAGTACGAAAAAAATCCAGTATTTTAATTTCGAAGATCAAAAAAATCGGGAATTTAATAATCGGGTAGCGAAATAATCTAGAACTTGGAAATCAAGTAGCAAAAAATCCGACACTTTATTTCCGAGGAGCAAAAAATTCAGGAATGTATTGTTCGGGTAGCAGAATAATCTATTACTTCAAATTCGAGCAGTAGAAAAATCCAGTACTTCAATTTCGAGGAGCAAAAAAATCGGGAATCTAATAATCGGGTAGATAAATAATCTAGAACTTGAAAATCAACTAGCAAAAAAATCCGACACTTTATTTTCGAGGAACAAACAAATCGGGAATGTATTATTCAAGTAGCAGTATAATCTAGAACGTCGAATTTAAATAGCAAAGCAATCTAGTATTTCAGTTTTGAGCAGCATAAACATCTGAAATCTATTATTCGAGCAGCATGAAGATCCGATACTTTATTTTCGAGGAGCGAAAAAATCAGTGATCTATTATTCGTGTAGTAGAATAATGTAGAACTTGCAATGCGAGCAGCAACAAAAATCCGGTACTTTATGTTCGAGGAGCAAACAAATTGAGAATCTATCATTCGTGTCGCAGAATAATCTAGAACTTCGAATTAGAGTAGCAAACAAGTCCGTACTGGAATTTCGAGCTGCATAAAAACTTTGCACTCGAATAGGAAAAAAAACCTAGTACTCCAAATTTTAACGAACAAAAAAATCGGGAATCTATTAATCGCATAGCAAAACAATCTGGACCTTCGAATTCTATTAGCAAAAAAAAAGCGGTACGTTAATCCATAATTTACATCGTGTATGATATGAATAATTCTATGAAATGCATTATTAATATGTGATGTATTATGTGTAGATATAAATAATCCTGAAATAATTTGAACGTCTAAACAAATACCTGAACTTGTTTTATCATTTGAATAAATATTTGCAGCTAAATATAGTATATAATATTTTTTTACCTGTAATGATGCACACACTGGCGATGAAAAGTATTATCTAAAGCAGTTAAACTTCAGTAGATTGTATAGTTATTTTTTAATTTAATTAAATTCAACTCATACGTTAATTAATACTTACGGAGTAAATTATAGAAGACCTAAATTTCCAACAAGGAATTATTCAATCTAAAGGTCTGAATCATCTTTATATTGTTTGAACTTGTTTTCATATTTTCAGGAAATTTTCAGTTACGAGATGTTGATATGTTTCACTCAGAGGTAGTTTCTTATGAAATTTTATATTGGCCATCGCAGAGCAAAAAAGGGAAAAAGTCCCCTGACAGTTTTTTCTGAATATTATTATTTTTGATGCGTTTTATAAATTTACGTCGAAGGGTAGTTTTCGGGGAAAATGATAGCAGGGGTAACTTTTCAGGTGTTAAATGATTAATTTAGAGTTCTAAATCACCTTTACTTAGTTCAAGGTTGTTTTTACAGTTTTAGAACATTATTTGTCACGAGAGGTAGGTATGTATTACTTAGGGGTAGTTTTTTGTGACACATATTATATGTCAAGAGAGAGCAAAAAAAGAGCTGAAAATTCCCGCCAACTGTGTTTTCTGAAGATTATTATTTTTCATGCGTTTTATAAGTATATGTAAGTTCCGCTACTTAAATTTACGTGGAAGGGTAGTTTTTGAGAGAAATTATAAAAGGGGCAAATTTTCAAGTGTTAAATAAATAATTTAGAGTTCTGAATCTTCTTTACGTTGTTCAAGGTTGTTTTTACACTTTTTGAACATTTTTTATCACGAAGGGTTGGTATGAATGACTCAGGGGTAGTTTTTTGGGACACGTATTAAATGTTATCGGAGGGCAAAAAAATATCAGAAAATCTCCGTCGACTGTGCTTTATGATTATTATTGTTTTTGATGCGTTTTATATAAGTACATGTAAGTTCCGCTACATAAATTTATGTGGAAGGGTAGTTTTTGGGAGAAATTATAAAGGGGGTAAATTTTCAAGTTTTGAATAATAAATTTAGAGTTCTGAATCATCTTTACGTAGTTCAAGGTTGTTCTTACACTTTTTGAACATTTTTGGTCACGACGGGTTGGTATGTATGACTTAGGGGTAGTTTTTTGGAACCCGTATTATATGTTTCTAGAGAGCAAAAAAAAAGCCAAAAAATTTACCCTAATCGTTTGTTTCATTATAATAATTTTTAGTCTGTTTTCATCAGTGGCGGCGCTGAGTGGACGGACCTGTCGAAATGGGCTTCCAAATTCAGGACATGCTAACATCGGTGCTGTTTTTAATAATTTTTCAATAACACAGGCCCACCATAAAAAGGGGGCTGTGCGAGAGATCAGAGTATGGTACCTATACGTATTTTGGGGCGCTGAACACGAATCTGACATCAGTTTTTCCCCAGCACGTCAGGATTTTCCCCTAGATGTGGAAAATTCCCTAGTAAATCAACTTTTCTGGGTATAATTACCCTTGGTATTAAAATTATCTGGAAACAGTTCAGGCATGATATTTTTACGTACAAAATCAGCTTTGTCGGGTATGAAATAACCTTTGCTATTGAGATCGTCTGGAAAAAGACCAGGCATGATATTTTTACGTATTTGGGGGCGCTGAACCCGAATCTGACATTAGATTTCCCCGAGCGCGTCAGTATGTTCCCCTAGACGCGGAAAATTCCCTATAAAAGCCGCTTTGTCGAGCATGAAATAACCCTTGCTATTGACATCGTCTGGAAAAAGATCAGGCATGATGTTTTTATCTATTTTGGGGCGCAAAACCAGAAAAACAATATAATCAAATTAAAATTCTAGTATGGAAACCTAGGTAATGTCGAGAAACTCAGGTGAGATGTGCTTTCAGTGTGTCCATCAACAACAAAAAATTTTGAAGTAGGTTTAGTCCCCTCCTCTCAAATACTGCTGGAGCAACTTGAGCTAATGAAGGATAACTCAGATTCGATTGACTCCTACTAAGACCTGGCTACATTATATGTTTGATGTTCAATGTAACAAGGGTGACGTTATACCCGCGAGAATTGTGTTCATAGGCAATTTATCGTATCTAGGGGAAAAGCTTGACCTGCTGAGGAAGACCCAAGTTCAGATTCGTATTCAACACCCCAGAATACATCAAGATATTATTTTCGGGCCGCCTTCCACATGAATTCAATCATTTTCTAGGGAATTTTTTGCGTCTAGTGTGAAAGCCTGACGGGATTGGGGTACACTAACGTCATATTCGTATTTAGCGAAAAAAAAAATAAAGATATTATACTCCGACCTGTTTACAGACGATTTAAAAAACAAGGGCAATTTCATACACGAAAAAGCTGTTTTTCTAGGGAATTTTCCCCGTCTAGGGAAAACCCCGATTTGATAGCGGGAAATTATTCTCAGATTCGTGTTTAGCGCCCCAAAATACATAAAAATATCATGCCTCATCTTTTTCCGAACGATTTCAATAACAAGATTTATTTCCCCTTATGAAAATATATGACAGGATAACAATGTCAGGCCTGTCATTTTTTTCCTATCGTTTTTTCGCGACCACAGGAAAACGACAGGAAGAACGACAGCCGAAAATGACTGGCCCTAATTGGCCATAATTTGTAATGATATCGTCTAAACATTATAAAGTATCGACGGCTTGTATATTTATTAGTGAACAATGTGAACTTTCCTGTAAAGCCATTAGCAAAAGAAAACCATTGTGGGAATTTACAAAGAGCTCAACTTGAGTACTACGGCAACAATTTCGGACTTTTTTCAACTTTCTTCATTCCCTTAACAAGTTCACTGCGTGCTTGCAATTCCATGATCCAACAAAGTATGGTCTCGCCACACGCATCTAAAATAAAAGGAAATCAATCAAATGGTCCGTAGGTTGTGCGTGTAAAGACCATTCTTTTTTGGATCATGGAATTTGTAGCACGCAATGAACTTGTCAAGGGAATGAAGAAAGTTGAAAATAGTCCGAAATTGTTGCCGTGGTACTCAAGTTTAGCGCTTTGTAAGGATAAGAAGGCTTTAAAATGGCAAATCGAACACATTCCACAATTGATGTGTTGGAAGAGAATTCGGAATTGGACACTGGTTACAAAAAGGTGTTTCATCATGAAAATTTCCATAATGGTTTTCTTTTGCTAATGATTGTTTATGCTTTACAGGAAAGTTCAAATAGTTCACTAATAAATCTGCAAGTCGTCGATACTTTATAATGTTCAGACGATATTATTATAAATTATGGCCAATTAGGGCCAGTCATTTTCGGCTGTCGTTTTCCTGTAGTCGCGAAAAAACGACAGGTAAAAAATGACAGGAAAAAAATGACAAGCCTGACATTTTTTTCCTGTCATATATTTTCATAAGGGTCATACCCGATAAAGGTGAGTTTATAGGGAATTTTCCGCGTCTAGGGAAAACCCCGATGTGATGGCGGGAAATTATTCTCAGATTCGTGTTTAGCGCCCCAAAATACATAAAAATATCAAGCCTGATCTTTTTCCAGACGATTTCAATATTACGGGTTATTTCATACCCGATAAAGATGATTGTATAGGGAATTTTCCGCGTTTAGGGGAAAAACCTGACGTGCTCGGGGAAAAATAATGTCAGATTCGTGCTCAGCGACCCCAAATACGTACAAATATCATGTCTGATATGTTTCGAGATGATTTTAATACCAAGGGTTATTTCATACCCGATAAAGCTGATTTTATAGGGAATGTTCCGCGTCAAGGGGAAAATGCGGACGAGCTCGGGGAAAACTGATGTCAGACTCGTGTTCGGCACACCAATATGCATAAAACATCCTGCCTGGTCTTTTTTCAGACGATCTCAATAACAAGGGTTATTTCATACCCGACAGAGCTGATTTTCTAGGAAATTTTCCGCGTCTAGGGGAAACCCCCGATGTTATGACAGGTAACTAGTCTCAGATTCGTATTCTGCGCACCAAAATACATAAAACATCATGCCTGATTTTTTCAGACGATTTCAATAACAAGGGTTATTTCATACCGGACAAAGCTGATTTTATAGAGAATTTTCCGCGTCTAGGGGAAAATCCTGACGTGCTGGGAAAAACTGATGTCAGATTCGTGTTCAGCGCCCCAAAATACGTATAAGTACCATACTCTGATCTTTCGCACAACCAACTTTTTGTTTTTTGTGGGCCTGTATAATCGTAAATGCCTACTCCTGTTTACCAGTCCTTTCCCACTTTACTGTATTTAACTGTATATTTAATCTCTCCCATTTACGGATTTGAGGGCCTCCGCTCCCTGTACATATATTTACATTTCATCCTTAATCTAATTTAACCGCTGCTTATATTCTAATGTTTACATTGGCCTTACTTATAATAATAACAGTAATCTTAATCCTACAAATGATCGATCTTCCAAGGCTTCCGTTTCCTCTTACCATAATCATATGTTTTCCACGATTTTTTAAATTTACTATTTACTGTCCTTCAATAGGATTTACCACGTCACTCCCTGTCCACTATCATCCAAAATCCATCTTACACACTCATCCACACTCAACTGTCCATCTTCCTCTCCCGTACACCTCTCTAACACATGTGCCCATGACTCCATTTCGTATCCACATACTCTGCACAGATTGTCCTCTTCATCCATCCAATATCTGCAAGCTCTCACTCCTTCTCCCATTCTAAACCGTACCACCCTATTCCATTTGTCTTCCTTTTTTATTTTTTGCAAATATTCTGATTCCGTCAACCCTTTGACCATCATATACCATCTATTGTACCTCGAATCCATAATCTTTCTCCATCTCTCTTCTCCTTGTCTTACTAATAGCTCTAATTCTATGTTCTGCCAATCCAAAGCCCCGTCTTGTATATCACAAACCCTCCTCATTTTTTCCTTTCTTCCTGCCATTTCGAATTTCCTAAATTATCGCTCACCTCCTTATTCCGAACTTCGTCTAAGCAAACTTGTGCTATTCTGCTCCCCTCTCCCCTTTTCGGCTTCTCTTCAAACCTCCAGGCTCTCGTAATTTATCTAATTACCAATTTTGCCCTTCCTAGTTCTTCCCTTAACATGTATCTTGGGCAGCTCCAACTAACCCCCATTACCCATCTCAGAAATCTCTCATGCATGCTTTCCACTTTCCTATGTTCCTTCCAACCCCAGACCTCCACTCCATAACACAACACCGCTCAAACCAACGCATCAAACAACCAAACCCGCATCCTCCAATCGTCATTGAACCTTCTCTTTCCTATACCCCATACTTGTCCCATTACTTTACTCGCACATTCGATTCTTTTCCTCACCTACACCTCGCTTCCCCCTCCTGCCTCAAACCAAAAACCTAAGTAACAGAACTCCTCCACACTTTCCACTATTTGTCCATTCATCTTCCAAACGTAACCTATTTTGGTCTTTCTACTTCTGAAAAACATCACCTTGGTCTTCCCTACGTTTACTGTCAGTTCTTTTGTTCCCACATACTCTTCGAAAATTCTCATCATTAAGTTCATCCCCTTCTCGTCGTCTGCTAACAGAACTACGTCGTCCGCGTATGCTAGAGAGTATAGTTTGCTATTTCCCAAAATCGTTACCCCTTTCCCTTTCTCATTTGAAATAGTGTCAAATAGTCCGTCCACTCACCCATTTCTATTTCTTCATTCACGCCCTTCCTTCCTCCTTTTTCTCTATTTATCACATCCCAAACCCTACCTTCTTTGATAGCTTTTTCTACTTCTATCTTGTATTTCTCCTTTTCCTTTTTCTTTTTCCTTTCCAGCATTCTCTCATGTTCTCTTTTTCTCCTGTTGTAATCCGCCTTCTCTATTTCTCCTTTCCTCCATTTTCTTACACACTCTTTCATCCTCTCTTTACTCTCCCTGCATTCGTCGTCCCACCAGCCTCTTTTTCCCTCTTCTCTTTCTTCTTTTGTACCTATCTCATCCCTCACCTTCTCAATCGACCCTTTCAACCTTTCAATTAACGAGTCTACTCCCTCCTCTTTTTCATACCTAACATTCTCCTTTTCCATTTTTTGGTTAAACTCTTTTAATTTATCTTCTAAGATTTCTCTCCGCAAATTCCGGAATAAATGTTCTATACCATGATGCATTAAAACTTGGATCAAAGATTAGATTGCGAAACCACATGCGTGGAAGAAAAATTCATTCCTATTAATCTTTGAATTTGTTTTACTGTCTTTGGTCTTGGAAAATCTTAAATTGTCTTTATTTTATTCTCATCTACTTTTAAACCTTTTTCATTAACTTTAAATCCTAAATATTTCATGTCTGCACATCGAAACTCGCTTTTATCCAATCCTATCGTTAAACCTGCGTCCTTGATTTTATCTAGAACGATTTCTAAATATTTTAAATGTTCTTCAACATTTGTTGATAATATTAATATGTCCTCGAGGTAACAAAACACATGTGGTTTTAATTCTGATGTTATTATTCTGTCGATCAGGCGCTGGAATATAGCAGAAGCATTTGTTAATCTAAATTTCATTCTCAAACTGATACATTCCTTTACACGGGACTATAAAAGCTGCTATCGGTTTAGATTCCTTGTCCAACGGTAGCTGATGATATGCTGAACGAATATCTATTTTAGACATGTAACTTTCTGACCTCAAGGTATCCAATATTTCTTACATTATAGGAATAGGGTATAAATCTTTCTTATTTATTTTATTAACTTTCCTAAAATCCAAACAAAACCTATATTCCCTATTAGGATTTATTATCATTGCCCCATACATACATTATCTTATTCTTTGTGATACATAATAATATCTTTGCTTAATTGACTCATGACCCTGGAAATCTATTTTATGGCTAGTAAAGTGTGTCGGTTTCAATTCTATTCCCTGATCTATTACTTTTCTTTTAATCAAGTTTTCTCATTGCCGTTGTGCTTCATTCAATTCTACTATTCCTTCAGAAATTTCCTCGCAAAATTCTAAATTTTTCTTTCTTTCTACTTTTACGCGTGTGATATTATTATTTATCACCGCATCATTTCTAAAATTATATCAATTACTTTTTCTAATCAAAAATAATTTTTCTATTATCGAATCATTTTTTTCTTTTGTTTAATCAGTAACTGTCTTCATTTTGGAATCCTTTTTCTCTTTATCACATTCTAATAGACTGCCTCGTGCCAGTGTTGCGTTGCTCGCATTGTAGGGTTTAGGGTATGGGGCACAATGCCCCTGCACACTCTGTGCCAGCTGGGGTGCTGGCGGGCTTGAGTCTAGTACATCACCTGTAAGGAAGGCTTGGGGTGGGGTGCATGGTGAAACCGGAGAAGAGACTTCGCACGGTAGCAAATCAGTCTTTCTTCCTCGCATGTGGTTTCGCAATCTAATCTTTGATGCAAATTTTAATTTATTTTACTCACTTTTCCTATTCTTATCTTGCTCAGTACCCTTTATTACCAGTTCCTGTATTTTAATTGGATTCGTTTCTATTGCATACTTTATTTGTGGTAATTCCGGCAACTGCCAAATCTTTTTCTCATAATCAATTTTCAAACCTATTCTTTCTATCATCTCGGTACCTGTTATTCCAATCGATCTTAAATGTGATACAATCATAAACAATAAATATTTTTCTATATGACCTATTTTGATGGGGATCAATGCGTGTCATATTATTTTTTATTTTTAGCCATTTGCGACCATTAATGTATTCTTTATCGGTTTCTAAATTTCATAATCTAATTCTTTTACTGTATTTAAAAAATGTTTACCAATGTACGAGTGAGTTGCACCGATGTCAACTCACACCGTTTGTCTTTCCCTAATCTATAGTATACCAACAGTCGCGTTGAAAATGGCCTTTTTCCCGCAATTTTAGCATGTAATCTGTTGTCGCGATCTATTGTTTGAATTTCGGTTTCCTAAATTTGGATCCATGAAATCATGTACACTTGATTCATTTCACTGTTTTTTATTATGCCTATTATTTTCTTGATTTGAATATATGTATTTTTATTCTGTCCTTTATTAGCTTTCTTACCCTCTCCCTTGTTATTATCCGCTTCCGCGTTATATAACAGCGCTGGTATTTGTGGATTGTTTTTATTTTGTCGTGTCTGTGTGTTTCTTAAAAGCTGACTAATTGCATTTAATAATTGGCCAGCTGGGCTTCGATTTCTATAAGAATAATTATAATAATATATATAATAATTATTATTAAATCTTTGATTTCCTGTAAATTTTGAATTATTTTGGGAACCAGAATTATTGTTTTGAAATCTAGAATTAAAGAATCTAGGATGTCCATCTGGAAATCTTGGTTGGAATTGCTGTCTATTTTGTTGATTTTAATATCTGGGTCTACATTGTCTTTGTTGATTTTGTTCTTGACGTTGATTTCGTTCCCTTTCTGATTTTCATTTTTAATTAATTTTACTTTTATCATTTTTATTAGCATCTTTATCTAAAATGCTTAATTGTTGACCTCTAATTTTAGATTTGGCAAATTCTGCAATGTAAATTTTCTATTCGATTCCTAAATTCTCGTGTATTTTTCTTAATTGCAATTCTAGGCTTGGACGTGTCATCAAGTTTTCGAATAAGTGTTTCATTTCTGTTATGAACGCGTGAATGTCCAGATCTTTCTTTCGATTACGAAACTTGCTTTTATTTTTAATTATTTCAGAATATCTCTCATTGAAATATGCGTCTTTAAAATCATCGACAAATTGGTCCAAATTTGCCAATTGTCTTTATTTACTTGATTCGTCCAGTTTGCACTGCTCGCAAAAACGAGTATCATCATTATAATCTAGTTCTGTATTTTCGAAATTAACTGTATTATTCCAAATTCTATTACTTTTATTTGCATTTCCTAATGAAAAACTTCGTGTGGTTGCATTTAAAATGCACTCCATTTTTTGTTTAAATTAGCAGCTTCGTCTAAAAGTTCCTTAATTTTTTTGTATCACTTTTATTTTCTTCAAAATTGACTAATTCTTGTGCGCCATTCAAAACTCAGCGTTGCTTTCCAAAAATGAATCAATTTCGAATGTTCCATTATCGATATTTACGTTCTCTTTTTCCTGTCTTTCTATTTAGTTTCGTAATTTATCACGACCTACTCTAGCTTTCTCTGCTCTTTCTCTTTCTATTCTTTCTCTTTTCTTTCGAAGAGTTTCTTATCTTTTTAAACAGCTAGATTCTAATCGGTTTTTGTTTCTTTCTAACCTTTCTGTTTTTTTTTCTCTTTACCTCAATTTCTTTATCTATCTTGCTCATTTCTAATTCCTGATTTTCTAAAGTATTAGTATGCTTATCTTCTGTTCGCCAATTACCTAACGTCTTTTCTATACTGGGAGACACTATGCCAATCGTTTGCATGTGTTGTTCTACGGATTGCACTTATCGCTTGATTTGGCTGTATCGCCTCCCATTCTAATTTTCTCCTGACCGTTACCAATTCGAAATTTCTATCCCTTATTTCTTCTCTCTTTCGTTTTTTACTGGATTTGCCATTTTCGCTTTCTGTTTAAATATTTTACCTTTTTGTTTACTAGCTCTTAGGTTTCTATATGGCTGATTAAAAACCGGCACGTTCACTCAGGTGAGCGTCTCGGTTTTTTTACTGTGGGGTTGCGCGTGGCCTGACCACGTCGTGGATTCATCCACTAAGAGCGGGAAAGCGTGAGGATGTTTTGGTCACGTCACTCTAATTGAGATTTCGCGCGCCAATTTATGTGACTAACTCAACTAAGTTTGATTCCTTATTATTTTTTTAAACCCCTCACTTATGCAGCCCTGCTACTAGGAATACATATAAGGAATTTTTTCTCAGGGTAGTTTTACTTTTTCTTAAAGATGGCAGAACTCTCAAGCACTCGGAGTGTACCAAATATTTTAAACGAACATATATACAGTCCTACCTGCACTTTTCTAACTCAATAAATACAGTTCTATTCGCACTTTTTCTAAATCAATATATGTATACAAATTTCTGTTTCAAAAAAACAATTTTTTGATCATGGCCAGAACTTAAATCATTCAAATATTTTTCTTTTAAATTTCTTTTGTTGGGCGTCAAATTTGTGAGAGGGTCTCGCAAATTAAAGGAAAGGTGGAGAATGTGGAATGTTTAGAACGGGTGAAGTCAATGAAGAAAGAAAATGTAAATGTGGTTTATGTAACCAACTTACAAAGGCCCCTACAGCGATGGTGAAGCTCGACGGCGTAGCCCGATAGCACGTGGATTGATGCCGGATGGTGTCAGGGTGGTCTCAGGTGAGTCCTTGGCGGATGGCACTGTCGTCATGCGGACAGGTAGTTGGACTGTAAGGGGTTGCAGGTAAAAGAGACTGATTAGGCGATGGTGAGAATTTGGGGACGAACCCTGACATAGGTCCTCTTCCCACTTCTTATCCTGGCCCGCAGAGCCGTATGTGCGCGGGGGGCTTACAACTTTTTTTTCCTTTCTAAGTGTGAATATGTCGCTAGTATTTAGGTTACGGGTAGAAAACTAGACGCTTACTATGAACAGGGCACTGACGTTTTGCCTTGGTTCGGAGGACTTTGAGGTCTCTTAAATTTCCTGAAGGTTCTGCATGTTTCACTGGTCCAGCTGTAATTCGAGAAACCAACATCCACTCTCTTCCAAGCATTCAAGTTTGAAAGTCACTGCTTATCGGTTGAACTGGCCATACGCTGTTACCACCCAGGTCATCCAAGTCACCATGCGTTTGCTTTTTGCTAAGATTGAATAGCATTGAGTACGAAGTACCAGTATACGTCCGCTGTTGGCACCTCCAGCGAGCGCGTACCGGCACTTCGTACCCAAAGCCATCCAAAGTTTTTAACAAGCAAATGCATGGAGGCTGGAATGGCCTGCCGCCAACACTGGTGCACATGTCACTGCTTAGTAGGTCCATCCTGAAAAAGCTTGCCGGCTAGAGAGTAATATGTACCATACCAGATTTATATTGAAAAATGCTAGGCTTGGTGCCTGTCATAACAAATTAGCACAGCTACCTTGTCACGTGATCTAAAGGATGCGAGGAATGCAAGGAAACGAAGGCCATTTGCAATTCCGTGTTGGCCATCGACTTGTGCAGAGTAAAGACTCAGGTAGGCGTCCGCAACAAAACTCGTTCTCTTTCGTTTTTTTTAAAGATTCTTATGCAGTGTTTTGTAGGAAGCCCCTTTGAAAATAAAAAGAAGCAGTATATGGTACATGCAGATTGTCCCAGACTCAAGTGTCCGGCCTTATGTAGCTGTGTGAAAATTTAAAAAATAAATTGAAAATTCCTTTTCCAAAATTCAGTTGAACTTTTAGTTTTTGAGTTACAAAATATTCAAGGTGGATCAATCAGGATCGCCATATAAGCAGCCGCGTGTGCGTGAGCGAAGGTCCACCGCAGTGTTATCGAAGCGAGCGCAGAGGTGGGGTTAGCGACGGGAGAACACTATGCTGGATTCCCGCTCACGCACACACGACTGTTTATACGGCGCTCCTGATTGTTCCAGCTTAAATATTTTATACCTCAAAAACTAAAACTTCAATTGATTTTTGGAAAATGAATTTTCGATTTATTTTTTTTATTTTTATACAGCTATATAAGTATATTTATAAATTGGTTATTAGTGAACAAAATGTTTTATTAGATTTAAAATTAAAAGCTTATATAGACTTTTTCTTTCAATTGTAGAGTATTGACTCTGTCTGAAATATTTATAATTTAGTAATAAGCATATTTTGATTTGTCACATTTTCATGATTTATCACGCAAGTAAGAATTATTGAGATATTTCATTGTTTTCCAACTTTGATTCGATTTGTCAAACCACGCCCTTCAGGCGAATTATTTAAGGCTTCTCATCACCAACCGTTTTTTTGAAAACTCTGATTCTTGTCTTATTTTTGCCAACTGTATATATTTGCACCACTCATTAGATTATTCTTAATAAATTGTTTTATGATTTTATACTTTTTTAAACATGTGATTCTATATGTTTTTACGCCCTTGATAAATCCGTCTACCCTGCGCTAGGGATTTATTTTAGAGATCTTTTAGATAGTACATTTCAGGTAGCTGTACCAGAATTTATTCGTTGAGTTACACCAAGTGGGTGAGTCAATTGAGCGATACATCTTGAGCTTAAGTCTCTTAAGTCTCTTTACAACAGTACATCCTGTACAGTAAAAACTCGCCTTTTTCCTGACCTTGAAACGAAACGATTAGAAACGATTATTTTATTTCTAAACTGGAGGGGGGCCCACCCTTACTGCGAGTGGGTAGTTTATTTTTATC
The DNA here is from genome assembly GCA_932072015.1 of Andricus quercustozae. Lineage (NCBI taxonomy): Eukaryota > Metazoa > Arthropoda > Insecta > Hymenoptera > Cynipidae > Andricus > Andricus quercustozae. The sequence goes on along the minus strand of CAKNWU010260708.1, from coordinate 302 downwards.
AGCGACGTTTATTTTCTGTCCCGTTCTTGTATCGATGCGCCGCCGGTCCCTACTTTTTCAAGCGAAAAGCGCGGTGATTTGAATTCAATAATAAATACTACCAATAACAATACAAATCAATACACCCGACATTCCTAGAACTGCTGGCCCACGCAGTTTCTCAGCGCGTAGGGCGAGAGACGGTTGCGACTCTCGTCTCGGAAAGGCGGAGAGCGCGAGTACTCTGTCGAGTATATATATTGCGAAATATTAGGGAAACGGTTCAGGCGAGTGGTTATCCGGCTTATGGCGCAGTTGAAAAA
>CAKNWU010260706.1:0-13701 GCA_932072015.1 Andricus quercustozae | reverse complement strand
ACAGGTGGATGAGGTGATCCCTGCACTATCACAAGCTTTGCTTGATGGAGATTTCCCTGCAGGGGTCTATGATAGGTTCGTGAACATCATCTTTGATGCCCTAGAGATGAATGGAGCATTCAGGGCAAACAATCGTGGAACCGGTAGGAAGAGGGAACCACTCTGGTGGAACAGTGAGTGCGAGGTGGCTCTTGAGAGGAGGCGAGTGGCTAGAAAGAGGTACCTAGCCAACCAGACTCAGGAGGAAAAGGCTGCCTTTAAAGTGGTAGATAATGAGGTCAAAAGGTACCTCCGTGAAATTAAATACACATCTTTCAGATCCTTTTGCGAATCTCTCGACCCTGCTGGGGGTCTCGCCAGGATATGGCGCACGGTTAGGGCTCTGGCTTCTCGTGCCTCCTCCCCGCATACGAATGTGGTGACGGACCCGGAGTCCCCGATCATCAAGGAGCTACAGGATGAATTGGTTCGCTCGGACATTCCGCTGGTCTCGGTGGAGCCGATCGTGAATCCGGACGAGTCGGATCCAATGAACCAATCCTTCTCTTGAAGCGAGTTCCAGTCTGCCCTTTCCACTTGCAAGGTTAAATCAGCACCGGGCATTGACGGTATTACCTACGAGATTATCAATGCGCTCTCTGATTGTTCGCAGGGATTTCTGCATGAATTATTTAATGCCATGTTCAGAGAGTCATCCTTTCCGGAGGTGTGGCGGGATACCAGGGTTCACTTTATCCCTAAGGCCGGTGGGAAGGGGTTTCGGCCGATCTCACTCACATCGACTCTCTGCAAACTGTTCGAGAAGCTGACGCAGAGGCGCCTCGAGCACTTGACTGAGACGGGGGACTGGCTGCCGGACTTTCAATATGGCTTTAGGAGGGGCAGATCCTCCATGGATTGTGTAGCTGCGGTTGTGACGGACATTTCGGCTGGTTTTGGCAGGGGGAAGTCAACGATGGCCTTGGCCCTGGATCTGAAAGGCGCTTTTAACGCGGTCCTCCCAGGCGAACTTATCAGAGAGCTAAGGGATCTTGAGGTCCCGGGAAGGATCCTTAACTTTGTCTCGTTTCTCGTCTTAAAAAGGAATTTGATATTCACTTCTGATGGTGCTGACGCCAGAGTCTCAGGGGTGGGTGTCCCTCAGGGAGGGGTACTATCCCCACTGCTGTTCAGTTTGGTGTTGAGACGGATTGGAGAGTGTCTCCCGGTTGGAGTTAAGATCTCCATGTATGCAGATGACGTTCTCCTTTATGTGACCACCGACAGGATCCAGGATGCTCAGTCTCTGCTGCTGCGCGGAGTCGAGGCTCTATCTCCATGGTTGGGGAGGGTGGGTCTCTCAATCTCCATCCCAAAATGTCAGCTGTGCGTCTTCTCGAGGACCAGAGACAGGTTTGAGGGTTTGGCCTTGTATTTCGAGGGGGCGGAGATTGAGAATCAGACCTCTCTTAAATACCTGGGTGTGTGGCTCGACAGACGCATGAATTGGACGGTCCACATCAAAAATATAGCAGCTAAGGGCTCAAGAGCAGTGAACATTATGCGAGTTATCTCCAGGGTCACCTGGGGGGCCTCTTCCACCCTTCTGCTTACAGTGCACAAAGGCTTAATTAGGGCATGTCTGGAATGGGGGGCTCCCCTCTTTCTGGGGGCGAGCCAGGCAGCCTTGAAGATGCTGGATCGGGTTCAGTATGCCTCGCTGAGAGTGGCACTCGGGTGCATGAGCTCGACTCCTATTTCTGTACTTCTGTCGGAGGCGGGAGAGGCCCCTCTGTCGTTTAGGAGATCACTTCTGGTGAACAGATTCATTCTGCGGAACTTCCGGTGGAGCGGGAGCCCGCTGATAGATGGGCTGACCAACTTGGCGACAGAATCCCGGGCTAAAAGGTTCAGGGTCCAGCCTCAGCGTTGCGGTTTGATTATTGCCTTTAATAACATGTCCTCGTTCATTCGTGCCTTGAACATCACGGTTAAGCCTGCCTACTTTGATGAGGACTGGATCGATTTAATCACGCACTTGGATATTGACCTCGAGTCCTGCCTTGCACTCAGGGAAGAGATGTATCCAGCGACTCTGTTCGAGGAGTTTGCAGGTTCCAGGTACCCGAAGGCGGTTCGAGTATATACGGATGGATCAGTGAATCCTGCTACGGGGGCCGCGGGCTGTGGTTTCTTCATTCCGGCTAGGAACTTAAGATACGGGGTAAGACTGAGGGACTATTCGACCCCCTTGACTTCTGAACTTCAGGGTCTTTTTCACGCTCTCATTCGAGTTCTGGGTGAGGAATGAAAGGATGTAATCATCTTTACAGATTCCCAGGCATCACTGAAAGCTATTAGGGATCGATTTGTAAACCCCCTTGGGCACACCCTGGCAAGACTGGTGGGTAATGGGGCTGCTTTTGCTGGTCGGCTGGGGATCTCGATTCGCTTCGCCTGGGTTCCGTCCCACGCAGGCATAATGGGTAACGAGACAGCTGACGAGGTAGCGAGAGCGATTGCTGCCCTTCCAATGACCGCCTTGGGAGAGTATTTCGTGGGGGACGTTCGTGATATTTGTCAGCGCGATTCTGATGATTGGGCGGCCTTATGCTGGCCTTTTGGTAGGACTAGTGCTTCAAGAGCTGACTATTTTAGTCATGTCACGGTCAAGACCCCAAGACCATGGTTTAAAGGATTCAATCTGCCCAGACGTTACATCAATCTAGTCACGAGGTTGAGGACCTCACATATTTGCACGGGTGATCATTTCCAAAGAATGGGCTGGAATATTCCTGAGGGATGCGAATGTGGTGCCGAGCTGAAGGACCTTACGCACCTTATACATCAGTGTCGGTTGCTCTCACAAGGCCGGCCCGGGTTACTCAGGTTTATTCACCGAGTTTCTCCGGGCTTGCCTCCGGAGCTCTTTAATTTTAAGGATCTGATTTTTAATCCCACTGTAGAATCGGTGGGTGAGCTGGGTCGTTTTTTTGGGGGGAACGCGAATCTCATACTGTAACTTCGACCGGGTAATGCCTGCATGGGCGGTCCCTCCCCTCCCCTCCAACTCTTTTGTGAACCGGAGGAGACGGACTGTCACTGGGATATCTTTCGTTTGGATCGACATAACCTGAATAGTAGTGGATCTATGTTGGCAGGACTTGAAGAACGAAGGTCGAACATCAGGAGAAACTTACTCAGAAGATTAATTGATACTTATTGGTTTACCGAGTGCATATATTGGAATATTCGACATTGATGGAATTTAATTGGAACATGGCTACCTGAATCAAGACGCCACAAAGAAAGAAAGAAGAAAGAAAGAAGGACGCATAGATCGATTTTTAAGTGCTTGCGCGCTTACGAATTCAGACGCATTGGCGGGAGAATTTAACTCTCACGGATTACGACGCATTGACCAATGTTGAAGCGTTTCACGCGTTGACGGATACAGGTGAATTAAAGTTCGATTTCAAGTCGCTCGAATTGAAACTCAATGGCAGGCACATACATAAATGCGTGCTAACGCATTGAAAAGAGTTCGCTGATGTCAATCTTGTGCGCAGTATTTGTACGCATACAAAGATTAATAATTGAAATACCATCTTCTCGAATTTACACGCATTGACAGACTGGTCCAATGCGTCATTGTCGCAAAACGGGATTCTCAGGATGTCTTAGTCTTTTCAATTCAATTCGTATCAATACTTTCTTTTTTGCTGGGTATACCGCGAACTGTTGACCTATTAATCTTTTTTGGAATAATGTCCATGTTTTGGATTGTGGTTGAGACCATATTTCTAATTATTAGTCTCGTTGTAACGTTATATAAAATAATGTTTCAGATCGGAAGTGCAGCGGCACCTTCCAAGTCCGAACTATCGTTATCGCTTTGTGTGGCAGTGGAGTTAGACATTATATTCTTAAATTTACCCGACCTGAATGTCATTTATTTGAGGTTGCATTAAAATTTGTACGAATTCTTGGAGAGTTCAAAAATAAGTTTATTTTCGTTTTAAGAACTTTTGTTTGGCAGACACGTTGCGTTACCTTGCGCGCGACTTGCGGGTATGCTCGCTGTATGTGCGAACTTATTTGCCCTAATAAAAGTTTCGCCTCGTTAGGTGATTGGAATATTCAGCGAGGCTAAAAAGAACTTCACTTTAAAAATATAATATATTTTATAACTTATTATAAAACTCTATCGTTTAAAATATCCCGTTTGCATGTCAACTGTGCGTGCGCATGGTTTCACATATGAGCGAGTTTGCCAAGTGTGAACAGTGAGTGTGCTGAATATTCGTGGTTCGTGCAGCAGCTGATAGCGGGTTGATTACGCCTATCACGCTACGTCGAAGCAGTTCGAAGTTTGTATTTTACGTTTAATTGGTGTTTTTTCGTATTTTACATCTACTGTGTTTTACAGTGTCTTAGTGAAAATGCCTGACAATGAAACGCAAGGTGAAGCAAGGATTGAGACAGTTTCGGTAAAAGTACCTCCTTTTTATCCGGAAGAACCCGAATTATTGTTCTCTATGCTTGAGGCTTCTTTCGACGTGAGTAAAATTTCATCTTGTGCGTGTACCCGCGGTCGTGAGTGCGTCGATTATTACGCAAAACATCTTATGAACTATATGCCGCGAATGGATATATCGTTTCCACGTATGGTTTCATCACTCTAACCCCTGACTTTAAACTACGTCGCGATTTCACTTCGCGTTTCGTGATAGCGGACTCATGAAACCCATAATCGGTGTCAATTTCCTTGCACATTTCGGACTGTGGGTGGACGTAGTTAATGCTTGACTCATCGACGGCGAAACACTACTGACATCCGAGAGTCGCATCGTCAGGGTTCGTCAGGAAAGCATTAAATGCATAAAATAAATCGCGACCGGAAAGATTAACTGTCGACCAAAAACATAAAGTTTTTCACTACATTCGAATCACACCCGGCCCACCTTTCGCGAACAGAGCTCGGCGACTGGATAGCCAGAAATACAAATTAGCCAAAAAAGTGTTTGTCGGATTAAACGCGCGAACAATACCGTACCGATATCCGATACCTCATATTGAAGATTTCGCGAATTATCTACACGATTAGAAAATCTTTTCGAAAATCGATCTCGTGCTTGCTTACAACCAGATTCCAGTTGCACCCGAAGACATCGCGAAAACAATTCAGATCAAACATTTCAGCGCTTTATCGATGAAATCGTACGCGGGCTCAAGTACTATTTCGTTTATATCGACGATTTTCTTGTCGAGTCGGACATGGAGGAGGAATACCTCTATCACCTGGAAGAACTGTTTCGTCGTTTTCAAGAACACGGAATGTTAATAAACTCCGCAAAATCCACCTTCGGTGTCGCAGCGGTGACTTTTCTCGGTCACAAAATTTCCAGCGGCGAGATCGAACCGCTACCGGATAAAAATTCAGCGCTTCACAAATATCCTCAACCCAAAACGGTCAAACAACTCCAAAGATTATTGGGCTCTATGAATTTTTATAGAAGATTCGTCTCCAACGCAGCCGGAATTCAAGCAGTTCTCAACGACTTACTGAAAGGTAACATCCAAGGCTCAACTCCCGTAAACTGTAGCTTGCAAAGAAGCTCTGGGACGAGTAGCTTTGCTAGCAGTCCCAGCCCCAAACGCAATACTCGCAATAGTAGGTGATGTTTCGGAGATTGCCGTGGGGACAGTTCTCCAACAGCGGCGAGTAGGACAAGGCTAGCAACCTTTGGCATTTTTCTCGAAAAAGCTCAGTACCGCACAGCAAAAGTACGGAGTGTACGACAGAGAGCTTTTGGCAGCCTACCTGACTGTCAAGCATTTTAAGCACATGGTCAAACAAAAACCTGAAAAATGCACATCCTGACAATTTCGATACCTGCACTTTATCGCTCAATATAAGACGGATATCCAGTATATTAAAGGACTCAAAAACGTCGTCGCTTATGAGTTTTCTAGAATCGAAGAAGTATCGGTGAGCATCGTCTACGAAGCCCTTCAAATTCGTTGGCCGAGGACGAAAAACTGGGAACCATCTTAGAAGGAGAGACTGTTCTGCAACTCAAGAAAATCAAAATCTCAGTAACCAACGTTTCCGTGTACTGCGATTTTGCCACACAATCAGCTCTACCTTTTATAACCGTAACTTTCCGTAAAACAGCGTTCAACTCTGTGCACAATCTCGCGCACTCTGGAATTCGAGCAACCATCAAGCTAGTCACACAGCAATTCGTGTGGCCCTCGATTAAACAGGACTGCCAAGCCTGGGCGCGAAGTTGCATGCAATGCCAGTGTGCAAAAATTACGCGACATGTTGCATCTACGGCAGGAAAATTTCAGCCACCATCATCCAGGTTCGAACATGTGCATCTCGACATCGTCGGCAAACTTCCGTACTCACACAGGTATTTGGTTTTTGGGATGGACACTTTGACTTAACCTCAAATTAAAAAACTTGTTATAAAAGCAGAAAAATTATAGCGGCATTTAATTTCAATGGAATTTAAAAGAGGCAACAATATATATACATATATAGGTGTATAATAAATAACCATTTTTTTAAACCAACATTATTTTTCCAACAATAGTTATTTGACATTTGATGTTATTTTTAACATCTTTATAACATATCTTAATTTGTATCCAATCTCAATAAAGAATGACTCGGTTCGTTATTTAAAGAATTCTTTTCAATTTTACTTGTTGCATTCTATTAAAGTAACTTTTTTGTTCTAAAAATTTCAAACTAATGCTTTCTATCAAAATTCATCGAATATAATTTTAGAGAATGTTTCACAGATGAAAATGAGCCATTGTTTATTAAGATTTAATGGAACTTTTATTTATTGAATAGGATTGTTGCATGATTTACAACAATATAATTTCTTAAGAATATGTTATCTCACGGCGTGTCTGAATGAGAGTTAAATAAAATTTATATATTTTAAAATTTTTTTATTTTTTAAATTTTAAAATTTATATATTTCGTCGAGCTCTGTCGAAATAAAACTGGTTTAAAGGTTCTTTACACCCTTTTTTCACTAAATTCGTAACTAAAGCGGCTTTCAAATACTTTATTCAAAGTTACGTATTAGCGAATCTCTACATTAATTTTTTGGGTCAAACAAATGTATTTAAACAAAATTTTCCCGCTTATCGGGTGTCGCTATTTTATTTTTAGACAGCTACATAATCTTTTTAAGGTCAAAAAATGGTCTGGGTTTACGCAAATTTCTAGAAATTCGTAGAATTTTTTTAAACGAGCTAACAAAACCAGATAAGCGGGAAACTTTGCTTGAATCAAGTGCTTTTAGCGAAAAAAACACGTCCATTGACTGCACATTTATTTCTAATTCAGATTTAATTGATACAGTCGCTACACGAGAATGTCGTTTTTACCTGCCTTCTTTTCGGACTCTTTTTGAACGACTGCAGCTTAATTTTCGTAGTTCTTTTTCGGTTAATTTTTATAAACAGAAACTTTCTCTGTCATCACTTTTCTAAAATTTTAATATCATTAAATTTTATTTGATCATTATAAATTATCCTTTATATTGCAGTGAAGAATAAGAATAACTCGAATAAAGCTGTGAACTTACGGATTTATTTAAATAAGATTCATATCATCATAACATTTTTGTACCATAATTTGAGAAATTAATTTTTGAGCACTGAAAGTTAATTGAAGTTTTGAAATGTATATGTATATTTTAAAAGAGAAAAAAACTTAGATATGAGAAGAGTTTTATTCACAAACAGCCCGCAATAATTGTTCATCATCGGTAGATTTCGCTCTTCCAACTTCCTACTTCTCCCGCGTGATTTTAAAGTCATGATGAACGGATTCCGTTGCTTTTTCATTATAGAATCCCGAATAAATATTATCATCAGACAAATTGTCGATAAAAATAATTTACGAACGTACACAGACAAGCGTATCATTGGTTTTTGATCATATATGTTTATCCTTTTTTTATTTTTCATTTTTGTTGGCCCAGGAGAGATGATTTCCATTGTAACTAAATGCAAGAATTTTCAGTGTTTTCAAATCGAAAAATTCTTACGAGAAAGAGTACAAACAAACAAAAAGTTTACGAAAATTAAGCTGCAGTCGTTCAAAAAGAGTCCGAAAAGAAGGCATGTAAAAACGACATTTTCGTATAGCGACTGTATCAATTAAATTTGAATTAGAAATAAATGTGCAGTCAATGGGCGTGTTTTTTTCGCTAAAAGTACTTGATGCAAACAAAATTTTCCCGCTTATCTGGTTTCGTTAGCTCGTTTTAAAAAATTGTAAGAATTTTTTGAAAATTTGCATAAAACCAGAGTCAGCCTGAGTCGAATTGAATCGACTATAATCCGTTTCGTCTCAACTGAGAATAGACTCGAAAAAATCCGATTCTACTCACGGCGTGATTCATGAGTCGAATTTTACGAACAGAATAAAGTTTAGATTGAGTCGAATTTTGCGAAACCGACTTCAGTTAAAACTTAGTAGAGTTTTATTTATACTCTTATACCAAAGCGCTTTATTGGGCTTGGTGCACTTCAATTAACTAAATTGGTTTTTTAGAAGCCACTAAACAAACTGGACGCATATTTATATCACTGAGCAATTTTCATGCAATATTTTGAAATAAAAAATTAATAAAAACTAAAAACCGATGAAAAATAATTGTCGTATATGAAAATTATTTTTAAACTCTTATTAATTATTATTTATTATTGTATCTATCTGAGAAGTTTAGTGAAGAAATGAAGCTTTAAATAATACAAAATAATTTTTATTTGCCAAATAAGTGTTACATGAATGCGTCGCAGTTGACATTTCTGGCCAAAAATTTGCGCAGAAAGTAATGCTAGATTTGATTCTCTACTAATCGTGCGTTATTTCTAGTATGCGAACATAATAGTAATTTTCAGATATTTTGGAAGTGTCTAAACACGACTTGTATTTCTCAAACCTAAAACGAGGCGCTGTTTTTGGAAATAAAGGAGTTTGGAGATTTTTTATTAGAGAGAAACAGTTTGAATGTAGTTTAGAGCTGAAACTGACCGAAAATATTAATTTCGCCTATCCTTTTTTTTCAACGAATTTAACATTTTTTACGAATTACAGAGAAATGATATTGCTAAGATGTGACAATTTTGTAATTTATTTTTGGACCCCAAGTTTTGAAAATGCGAGAAGCATTGACAAAGTAGACACAATTTAAGATATGTTATAAAGAGGTTTAAAATACATTACATATCGAATAACTATTGTTAGAAAAATAATTTTGGTTAAAACAAATTTTTTATTTATTGTGTGTGTTTGTGTGTCGAAAATGATGTTTAGTGGGTCGACGGATCCTTGCGGATCCTTTTGTCGTCTTAACTAAAAACATAATTAATAATATGAGGATCTGGATATCTTTAAAGTTTTGAGCAATGAAACGATGTTTATTGGATACAGAAAAAAATATGTCTAATGTAGTTTATGGGGTCCTCATAATTTAAACCTCATTTAATGCGTCAAACAATAACCATTCACATCCTAGTGCCGAATATTAAGGAACCAATAAGAATAGCTTTATATCTAATTTCATCGAACCCGATAAAGATCATTTGAATACTTCCCGATATTTATCGTATACGTAAAATAATTTTACTTTCTGCATTTAAATCGATAGAGGCCATCTTGCTCAGTAATATGACAAAATATTTGACCATAATATACAATATTCTGTGTATTAATATTTTAATAATTATCAATTTCGTTCAACCGGCTCGAATCATATAACGCTCTCACAATAGGAAGGTCGGATGAGTTACGACCGCCCCCCTGGGTTCATGTATCTTCGAAAAATTTCACGCTCTAGCGGCCAGCTGTACTCTCGAAATGTGGAGCGCCTGTTTTCGGTTCATCGTGGGTGCTTTCCCGGTGGCGGATTGCTCGTTTCCAGGCGCATAAGTGAAGCACATTTTCGATTAATTAAAAAAAAACAAGACCATTTAAAAAAAAGAGACGTTCTTTTTGTGTATTATGCCATTGAGATTATGTGGTTAAAATATTAAATCGAACAATTCCCCGATCCGAGTATACTCCGTACATTTCAACTTATTGCAAATCCACTGTCCCGAAAAATAAGTCACTAACAAAGTTTTCCGTATATAGAGTGTATCAACTATATTTTACTTCGCTAGAGTGTCGTATCTCTATGTATTTTAAATGGAGATACGACACGCTAGCGAAGCATAATACAGTTGATGCTCTCTGTTTTCGGAAAAATTGGTTAGTGACTTATTCTTCGGGACAGTCGAAATGTGGTTATTCCTAGCGCTTTAATATAAAAGTAGAGTGTTGTACACCGGTAATAGAACTGATAGTCCGAAATTTTTTTGAAGCAGAGTAGAAGATGAACCGACCATAAATGCAAACTCCAGCAGGCAGTATATCATCTATTTCCTGTTAAATAGAAGAGCAGTAATAGTGTTCAGGATTAGAAATATCACACACACGTTATAGAAGCGATATAAATCAGGCCTGCTGCGTAGAAGTGGAAAAAATAATTAAATATCAGCCAAAACCTTATAGGGGTCAATTGACCCCTGCCGGTAACAGACTATAAAAATTCAATTTTTTTTAAAGTGTGCATCCAATGTTTCCGAAAAATGGTCAAATAATCCTTTTTATAAATAATTAAAAGTCACAAAACGCCATCTCTCTGCAAGCAACCGCTGCGGAGATTTACCACTTCAAAAATCGAAAGGGGTCAATTGACCCCGCCCGGTACTTCTAGTGTTAACAGCGATGAAGACACGATACCCCATAAAATCCTATACTTATTGAAATTGAACCCATTATAAACGCTTACATACTTCTCTAACATTATAGCTTGAGAGGTAAAAAGAAATAGAGTAGGTATTCTTAATGTCCAGGTTCCATATGGGGTCCAAATGCGATAAATAAAGGGCTATGTCTCTTACTATGCCTCCATCGCTGTAAACATTTATTTAAAGATCACCAGAAGTTTACGAAAGGCCGGGATTTGAACAAAGAACCTGGCTGATAGCACATACTTCATATGTTCTCTTCATTTCTTTTAATGTTTTTTTTAAACTTGAGATATCGGAATATCAACAAATACGCATCCTATGAAAAAATATCCGTAATAAAAACTTTTTATTTTCGAGGGGGAAAAGCAACTTTGAAAAAAGTTACCCCACCCCACCCCTCCAGGAGGCAGGAGTGGATGTAAATTATTAATTTCAAATGGAAACCCCAATTTTTGATCACAGATTCAGATTCTTCTTTATGAAATACGTAAGTTTTAATACCGAAATTTTTTTTCGATTAGCGATAGATGGCGCTGCAATTGCGAAAAATGTAATTGTTGATTATTTCAAGGACTTCGGTGAGTCCCCTTGCCTCTCATCATCGGGGTGCTTGATTTCGGTGAGTCCCCTCGTCTCTCACGACGGGGGTGCTTGATTTCGGTGAGTCCACTCGCCTCTCACCATGGGGGTGCTTGATTTCGGTGAGTCCCCTCGCCTCTCACCATCGGAGTGCTTGATTTCGGTGAGTCCCCTCGCCCCCCACCATCGGGATGCTTGATTTCGGTGAGTCCCCTCGCCTCTCACCATCGGGGTGCTTGATTTCCGTGAGTCCCCTTGCCTCTCACCATCGGGGTGCTTGATTTTGGTGAGTCCACTCGCCTCTCACCATGGGGGTGCTTGATTTCGATGAGTCCTCTCACCATCGAGGTGCTTGATTTCGGTGAGTCCCCTTGCCTCTCACCATCGAGGATACTTTATTTCGGTTAGTCCCCTCGCCACTCATAATCGGGCTGCTTTATTTCGGTAAGTTCCCTCGCCTCTCACTATCGGAGTGCTAGTTTTCGATTAACATTTTACAATAAGTGTTCAAAATGTTGTCGTCGCACTTGTTAATCCTAACTTCGAAAGATTCCACACAACTGCAAAGTGTGTCTGGTGTTATTTGTGCACAAGCAGACTTGATTCGCTCGATTATGTTAACACGAGTTGTGGGTACTTCTTGATACACGCAAATCTTTAGATAACACCACAAATAGAAATCCGGCACCGTAAGATCTGGCGATCTGGCAGGCTGATTTATCGGACCTCCTCTACCGATCCATCGTCCATTGAATTCGCAATTGAGTACTTCCCTCGCGATTGCCGAATAAGGTGCTGGACAACCGTCATTTTGAAACAACATGTTGTGTCGCACTTTCAAGCTTAGATCTTCAAGCAAAATTGGACGTTCATTTTCTAAAAAGCTACGACATTTTTCACCGTTCAAATCTTCATCAATAAAATACGGACCGATAAGTTGATCTCCAATTATTCCACACCAAACATTCACGGACCATGGACGCTGATGCTCTCAGCTTCCCACAACCAGTGTGGATTTTATACACTCCAATAGTACATATTGTGCCCATTAATGTTACCATGGCTTGTGAAAGACGACTCGTCTGTAAACAGTACTCGAAAAAATAAATTCGGGTTTCCTTGTATCTGCTGAACCGCCCATTGATAAAATGTCACTCGGTTGTGAAAATCATTGCCATGAAGTTCTTGATGCAGTGAAATATGATAAGGATTATATTTATTACGTTTTAATACCTTCCAAACACTGGATAGACATTCAGGAATCGCGGCTTAGTTGTCGAGTACTAACATGAGGGTCATGATTGACTGCAGCTAAAATCGCGATTTCATTATCAACTCCAGTAACTGTTAATCGACGCTTCCTTTTTTTCGGTTGTACACTTCTGTTAGTGATGAAGTTTTGAACAACCCGTTAAAAGAAAGAGCGTGAAGAAACACTTTCTGGAAAGCGTTCAGCATAAAGCGCGAGAGCATCATTGATATTCCTGCCACTTTCTCCATAAATGAGAATCATTTCAATCTTTTGTTGTTGAGATAGAATTTCCATTGTAAAAGTAATGAAGTCAAGTAATGAGGGAATACAACGACACCCAAACCAACTGAAACGAACGTAACCAACAGCAATAACCCATACGAAAGCAACTAATTACGACCAACTGAAATGAACGCAACCAACACACCCAAATCAGATAAATACGTGCGCCCATCCGCGCTGCGAGCTTCATTTGTTTCATAATCTTAATTCTCTTTAGGCAATGTGCCATCTAGCTTGGCGATGTTTGTTTGTTTGTAGTTATTCATAGTCGATTATGCGTTACTCCGCTATACGATTTTCATTTGTTCTTGTTCACAGTTTAAGTTCGCACCTCATTGTGCAATCTTCAATTGTTTCCTGTTTTCGATTCTCATACTTGCGCTAATCCGCGCTGCGAGCTTCATCTGTTTCTTGATCTTAATTCTCTTCAGACAATGAGCCATCTTACTTAGCGATGTTCGTTTGTTTTTAGTTAGTCATAGTCGTTTATGCGTTACTGCGCTCTACGATTTTCATTTGTTCTTGTTCGCAGTTTAAGTTCACTTGCTACCTCATTGTGCAATCTTCAATTGTTTCCTGTTTTCGATTCTCATACGTGCGCCCATCCACGCTGATAGATTCATTTGTTTCTTGATCTTAAATCTCTTTAGACAATGTGCCATCTCACTTGGCGATATACGTTTTCTTTTAGTTAGCAATAGTCGTTTATGCTTTACTCCGCATGTACGACCCTTTTTAAATACCCTACACTTAACATAAGTCCAATTTATTAG
>CAKNWU010260703.1:0-12585 GCA_932072015.1 Andricus quercustozae | reverse complement strand
TAAATAAGTGACGAGTGATGATATTTCAAAGTAACCGGTTTTTTTTCAAAGTTCCTCAAAAATCCAATTCTGAAGTTTGCATATTTACATTGGAACCTGCATATTTTACGAAAAAATGATCTAGATATTAATTTAATTAGATACAGTTTTGTGTAATTCTAAACAAAATATGATGACAATTTTGTTAGCTATTTGTGAGGGCAAATTACTCATGTTCAATTTTGTGGAAATAACTTACTTCTGGATAAAGCAACGTTAATGATGTTCCATAAATCATTCAAAAAATTATTCTGTACTGAAACAAAGTGTCTCGTACTCTCAATATTCGAGAAGAGTAGTCAAATATTTTTCATACGTTTGGCTAGTCGTCTCGAAATTTCGGGACGACTGGACCTAGCCGTACTGAAAAACGTACTTGCGACCGTATTTAAGCATTTTGATGTAATGCATGCTTCTTTAGTTCTTTAAAATACGCATTTTTTTAATTTTACCCTTAAAGGAAATTAATTGTTTAATAAATTATTGAAAATTATTGATCACTAGAAGTGCTTTTGAGACCGAATAAGGATTTTACTCCCTATCTCCAATTTCGATTCCTGATAAGTCTAATCTATTTCAGTGGACAGGTTGAAAAGTTCACTTCTTTAACTAAGTCTGGAGTCCAGAGTGACTAGATGAAGCTCAGTGCATCGGTTGAAAACGTAAGCTTCCTTCAGATACCTGAGGGGAACCGATTTTGCGTTCGGTAGAGAGTTAGATCAATTGGATTTAGTGTACTTGGGGCGAAATAGAGAATTCGCTCTCTGTCTCAGACTCTGATTCATTTCCTGGATCATTTAAACTTGAAATAAAGAGATTTTTTAAATCTCAGATCCTTCTCCTAGTTGCATTGCCTCTATAGAATTTATATTTTAGAAAATTGAATTGGTTAAGATCCACTATTCTTAGCAGCGTGCCACGAAATTAGTTACATATACAAGAACAAAACTAATTTATATGTTCGTATGCTATCTCATTAGAATATTCAAATCAAGTTGGAATTTAGATCCATTGATTTTATTATCTAAACAAGGGTTAGGTCATAAGAGAAATTATAATCAAATCACTATAGATTTAGATTTTCTTGTGCAATTACATTTGAGCCAAAGAACTATTCATTTTTATGTTAAATTATATTCCTGTTTCATATACAAATTGACATATCCTTTAGAGCTAGGTTATCAAATAGTCTCAACGACGTGCAGTTTATGGCGCTGAAGTTAGCTATAGATATCGATTTAAAATTTAGAAATTTGTTGTAAAGAAAACTGATTGTTCTATTAAAAAATCGAGAACAGAGATGGATTTTCCTTAGTAATATGTCTAGAAGTTTTTTTAATGACACCAAAAAATAATTTTTTAAATAATTAAATTGTTAGAAAATATTGGGACACTATTATAAACAAATCTATCATCCCGACAATAGTTTCAAGTATATTACTAGATTCTAGAATAAAATACCTTCAGGAGTTTTTTTATCACTGCGAAAAAATATTTATCAAAATAATAACATTATTGCCAACTCCAACAAACTACTCATAGTCAATAATTAATCAATTAAACATTGTCTTGATCTCCCACCTGCTGCCTACATACTAAAAAAGCATTTTTACAATATTTATAATGTTTAAAATAAAATATTGCAATAACAATCAAAACTAAATAAAAACTGACAAACGTTCTTAACATTTCGTGAAATACAAATAATTTTTAAATCGTGTCCAAATATGCAAACCTATATCTACATGCTTTTTTGGTATGTAGCGACTATGGAGGGGATGACAACATTGTTTAATTGATAATTGTTGATTATCAGTGGTTGGTTGAAGTTGAAAATGATGTTATCTTCAAAGAATAAGAAACGTCGACAATTATTATTAGCATTGTATTTGTTTGAATAATTGTGTTTTCGCAGTGATTAAAAAAACTCCTAGGGATATTGCTGAGACGATTATAGGACGATTAGTTTTCTTTAAATAACTTTCCCAAATTTCAAATTGATATATGTAGACTTATTGATTAAATTCAGGGTCGTTCTAATTTTTATTATTTTATGCGAATATTTTTTCTTTCTTCTATTAGTTACTAGAAAACTAGGTACATTATCGTAAAGGAGATTAGCGTTGATTTATTAATTTTGAATAGAAATAAATATTCCTCAAACGCAAGAGTTTCAAAACATAGAAATAAAATGAACAAAAGCGAGATATGTGAAATCGTTTGAAACAATTTTGCAGCAGAATTAATTTTCTCATTCGTTAAATTTTTTACTTGTATAACGTATGGCTGTCGAGAGCAGGATGTGGAAACGTAGTTTCATGTCAATAGTGCTAACGGTATGCATCGAGTGCTCTTAAAAACTTGAATTTATATTCTTTGTCTTGCATTGGTACCGTTATTTCAGTTTTCACAAAAATGGCAGTGTAAAAGACAACCAAGGTATATGTCTAGTAGGGAAAAAGAGGGTCCCCAGATATATATCAGAACCTCGACCTGGGTCGTGTAATCTAGAGAATAGCCGTCTGCGTGAATGATTACCACGAGAAAAAAAGTATTTTATTTATTGTGCAGATAGAAGCGAGAGGCGCCTTTAAATGCCCTGCTTGCTTCGTAAATAGCTTGTTTTTTTTAGCAATATCTTCAACGCGACTTAAATGGAGGATGTCACATAAATATCGCTTACTTAATTTTCGAGCAGGAAGTACTTTAAACTTGGCTGCTTTAATAATTCGGGATTGCTGGGGTATTTTAAACTTTATGATGATAATATTTTCCGTTCTTCGGATTTCTTAAAATTGGATGTTAAAATTTTTAGCGCGTGAAATAAAAGTTATACAAATATATTGTAACAAATATCCTTTAAGCCATATTTAAACAAAACATCTTTTGGTGAATTAAGAAGAACACACAGAAAAAAGGGATTCAATTTTTTTGATCATTTTCTTACAAACACATTTTGAATTGCAGCTATGTTCGCTTTCTTGGCCAATGTAAAAACTGAAAAACAGTTGAATTGCCTTCAATATTCGTATTGCTCAATATAAACCAATTATGGTTGAATTTTGTTTCAGTACATTGTGACGCTGTTTTTTTGTTCTAAATTAAACTTTATTTTCTTCTGTGCATTGATCCCCCTATTAAAAGAAACCTTAATAGTATTCATAGCCAACCCTACAGATAAGAATAAATCTTGAGATTAGTGTCTCTATTTTAAAGATTCATTCAAGATTTCAATGGGATCTACTTTCCTATGAACCATTTTATGCTCTGATATCAGAACACACAACATTTCACTACTCAAAATTAGATTTCCAACTACCTCCTTTTTTCCAAAGAATACTTCAAATGATCGAGAATTCGTATTATCGAAAATAAACGCGCAGAATACGTTTAAATACGTTTACATATAATATGTACCATAGAACATATTATGAATTTCCCTTGAAGGCAAAACTCTATCCAATCAGGGCAGTATGAAACACTTTTGAGACGCATATTTAATGTCCAAAAAAGCTTAACTGAGCGTACAAATTTTGAATGGGTAAAAGAATCAGGATAAGGAAAAATATGGTTAGCTGTAATTAAAATAATTCCAGTTGTGAAAAAGTATCAAAAGAGCGAGAAGTGATCCTTCTTAAAGTAAGGTTGGTCCTAAGAAGGGCCGTTTGGTGTGCTGGAAATATCACATTAATGAATAAAGTCAGAATTTTTCTTCTCTTTGATGCAACTTTTTTTCTCACAGAGGTTTCCAATCAAGTTTAAAGTAGCAAAGATATTGTCTGGTACATCGCTTTGTTTATAATCAA
Source organism: Andricus quercustozae (assembly GCA_932072015.1). Taxonomy (NCBI): domain Eukaryota; kingdom Metazoa; phylum Arthropoda; class Insecta; order Hymenoptera; family Cynipidae; genus Andricus; species Andricus quercustozae. Next base: position 8,740 of record CAKNWU010260703.1, on the reverse strand, counting down.
TTAAACATACGAGAAATTGCCAAACCAATTTAAGCACCTCTGAATTTCGTTGATGGTGTTACATCCTGATCCTCAGCAGCGTTCTCCTCCTCAGATTTCAAAGGTTCTTTTTTCTTTACATTATGCAATATCTTACCATCTGTAGCTTCCGTAGCAATTATTAAATTAGTGTGCAAATAAAAAACTCTTTACAATTAACATCTTGAAATCCTTATATCCTTTATAAATCAGTCCACTCTTTAGAAATATCATATCCGCAAAATGTTCATCCTCTTCTTGTGATATCAGACCATGCTTAGTTCAAATCGAAAAACGTATCCAACAAATTCAAATCTGGTATGCCCTTTTTCTCATCCGAACTCTTGAGCAATCTTCGTAATGATTCTCTTTCGGTAATTAACTTTAAGGTTCTTGGTAATTCCTTGATAGATTGGTTGCAATTTTGCCGTGAAATTCTGTGGTACGTAAACCATTGTCACGGCTTTTAGTGTTTGCATCAAGAACTTTTTGATTGTCTCTTTGGAATTTGGGATCAATTTTATGAAGCCAGTCTTCATATATTAAACTGGTCATCCAACATTTTTATCGTTCTTTTTAAGCACTGGTAAAGACTTGACTCCCTTGAAACATCGTGGATTCTTTGATTTGACTGTTACCAAAAACTTAAGTTTTTCTTTATCAGACATTATCGCAGACCATAACAGTAACACGATCTTTGCTCTTCTTTCTTCCATGAAATGTGTTCACATACAATCGCCTGGGTTATAAATATGATTTTTTGTTAAAGTATGTTAATTACTTACTGCCGTATTTCGTGTTATGGAGGTTATCATCACGGCGGAGCATATAATATTCATCGAATTATCGAGGAATTCGAAATTATCGAACTTCGATTTATCGAGAAATATCAAAATGAGAAACCTCGAGTTTCAGCCGGTGCCGAAAAAAAGTTCGAATTATCGAAAATTCATATTATAGAGGTTCGTATTATTAGAGTTTCACTGTATTTGTCTCTGATGAGCCGGAAAGAAGGTACACTCGAACTTCAATTTGTGCACGGTTTTAGTTCTGATAGATGGATGAAAAAATATTGAAAGAATTGTAGCTTTTTAAAATATCTACAATTTTTTAAAACATTTTTTTATATTATTCGTCTTTTTGGTTTTATGCATCGGAAATACTATGTATAAGTCGGAAATTCTAATTCGAAACCAAACGACGACAGATATATAAAAAGAGAAGAAATTTAGCTTTCCAAAAGACCAAAAAAATTTCTTGTAACCATTTTTGGACAGGACTTGTCATTTTTCTTTTATTTTTTGAAATTAAAAAATTTCAAATATTATGTCAAATGACATGAAATATGGGGGACAGTTTTTCGAAGAAGCTTTTAAAAACTCTACAAAATTTTGTTAAACCATTTTTCGACAGAACTTGTTAAATCTAAATAAAATCGACACCATAAACTTCTTCATGTTGAAACTCCACGCAAGCCAATTCAATGACTACATAATTCTTATTTAAAAATGTATAAACTATTACATTTTACGAAGTATCACTCTACATATACAACTCTTCTTTTTCCATTGTTTTGAACTGTTTTGTGAAGAGTGTCGCCTTGTAGACTTTATATTTTTGCTAAGTTAAAAAACTAAAAAATGGAAAAAACCCTAAATTAGCTTGTGTGGAGTATTTTCCTGTATTTTTCAATCGTATGGAGGCTTTTTTAGCTTAAAACAGTTATTGTCACAATTATAGTTATCAAATTATTTAGCGTAGAATTGCAAAGGCAGAATTTTAATTTCTAACTTCAGCTGCATAGAATTTTTCCTTGTACCTTCTGATTAGGACCCCTTTTCGTATACTCTTGCATAGTACAAAAATTTAAATTTTGCAAACTCTATCCCTCTTTTTTTCTGAAATATTTGACAGATAATTAAAAAATATCGGCAATTTCAAATCTTCAGTAACCTTTTAGTTATAATCTTTTGTAATTACCTTTTTTTTATCTCGACCCGTGCAGAAATTTCCCCATCTTTCCCTATTTGAAGTTGGGTTCTGAAGGGGCCCCCATCAGAATATCTGGTCTAGAAAAAACTGATGGGGGCCCTATCAGGTTCTAGTGAAGAATTCCATGCTTCGTATAGGTATGGCGAATCTAACTGTATCTAGTGGGGCCCCGACCAGAAAATTCCTAAAATATTATTCTTATTGCCTGAAGCCTAAAGTATCAATTTGGAGGTTTTTGACGGTTTTAGTATGCAGAAATAGTGTTTTTTGTTGTGTTTATGTAAACGCTTTTTGCCGAAAACTTGATTTAGGGCACTATTGAACATTTTCTTCGGAACCAGGCACGTATGTGTCAGTTAAAGTTAAAGAGGTTATGTCAAGTACAGCTGTTCAGTGCTTCGCCAGATCTTTTGAAGTGGTGTGTTTTTATTTCTTGATGTAATTTTGTAATGTGTTTGACAATTATTCTTCTCCACGATGGAAGAGGAAAGGTGACTGCAAGAGCAGAGACGATTTTGGAGCAAAAAGTTCCGCTTAATGCAATAAGTCGAACAAGAATGCAATGAGAGTGAGGTTATGATTTTTGGAGCTGCTCGCTCCGACGACCACGTAGAAGGTAAATAATGTATTAATAATTTAATATATGTTATTTATAGGAATAATTTAACAGTAAATATAGTCGAATAATAACACAACATAAAAATAATATTTGCCTATATTATAATGAAAAAAATGTCCAATAAGAAAATGTAAGAAAATCGCGGTACGTACAAAAATCAACATAAATCAATTATAATTAGGCAATTGGCATTTTTAGTGTACTATTATTATTTCAGCTGCTATTTCCAACACACGTGAAGATGCAACGGGCCAAAATATCAATGAGAAAGTCTGCCTCACGGAATTGAAAAATATTCGTCCCGACGCCAAGGAATGGGAAGGAGGATGGAAGCTCCGAGCTGCTGTCGATAATAATAATAATTAATAATGTTATGTTATCATATTATATTATTATTAATATTAAATCAATTGTAAAAAAATCTTATTTTGAATGTTAGTGCAGAATATTATTAATCCCAAAGACTTAAATAAAACACAGGGGTTCTGTAGGGGCCCCGTAGGGGCCCTTCTCTTTAATAGGGTTGCAGGCGGGCGAGCCCCACTAGAACCCTACTAGAAAATCTAGTAGGGCCCCTATGGCCATAGCGTTACGTTCCAGAGGGGGGGCTACTAGTTTTCCACACTAGAGCCCGATTAGAGATAGGGAAAACTAGTCGGGCCCCCACTAGAGCCCTTTCGAAATTTCTGCACGGGGAGAGCGCAGTTTGCTAAAAGTTTAGTACAAAGAAAATATTGTGAACCAATTGTAAATAAATTTATCTTACTATACTAGAAAATTGAAAAAATAATTGTAAAAGCAAAACAATTCTCTTTCAATTTCATAATTTTAATCCGAATTTTCGGATATTTTAAACGAGCGGAAATGAAGGTTTCCATCATGCGATGTGGGGAATGTTAATCAGATGAAGCACGTGGTTATAGAGTCATGCTTTGGAGATGGGATGATTTTCGAGAATAATGATAATCCTTCGACTTACATGCATATTTCAGTAAAATTTATGAGTGCGCCGAGTGCCATATAGATTCTAGTTAGAAATTTATGCCACGTCGATTCAAAAATATATTCATGTGGTCATTGGTCGACATAACTGCCGTCCAAACATGGAAAGTCGTAATAGTCCAAGAGCTGGTGACGTTTTTCGTGAAGTGAGAGTATAAGTCCTAGTTTTTGGCTTATATATCTGGGAAATGACCCTTCTTTCGAAACCCATTAATGCCAGACACCCTGCCTGGGGCGTTTGGACACCTGAGCCAGGTGAAAAAATTGGAAATTTGCAGTGACAGTATAAGAGCCAATTTTCTTCTAGGATCGATTATTGATGCCCCAAGCCTGCCCAAGGTCTGGCGTTTTTAATAACATAAAGAATAGTATTCACAGGTAGCATTCGTAAAACGACAGACCGAAATTCCGGGGATAACATCTTCAAAATTAAGTTTGAAAATGAATAATTTTCCTTGAAAGTGTAGGTCCAGAGCGGGGACCGAGGAAAGAGGAAGCAGCCGCGTCAGGGTAAAAGGCTGAGTAGAGGGGATAACGGCGACGGCGAGTGCTCCAATCGTCCCTTGGTCCCCGCTCAGGCCACCACATCCGAGGAAAATTATTCATTTTCAAACTTAATTTTGAAGGTGTTATCCCCGGAATTTCGGTCTGTCGTTTTACGAATGCTACCTGTGCATACTATTCTTTATGTTATTAAAAACGCCAGACCTTATACTCTCACTGCAAAATCCAAGTTTTTTTATTGATAATTATCGAGTCTGGCAGTATGTTATCCCCAAGCTATCGGTCTGGCGATTAAATAATAATAATAAACTTGGGGCATCAATAATCGATCCTAGAAGAAAATTGGCTCTTATACTGTCACTGCAAATTTCCAATTTTTTCACGTGGCTCAGGTGCCCAAACGCCCCAGGCAGGGTGTCTGGCATTTATGGGTTTCGAAAGAAGGGTCATTTCCCAGATATATAAGCCAAAAACTAGGACTTATACTCTCACTTCACGAAAAACATCACCAGCTCTTGGACTATAACTACATTTTGTGTGAGCCCCCGTCACCCCAACCTCTCTCTGTTTGACAGGGGACTCATGCACAATGTAGTTACGACTTTGCTTGTACGATTTTTCACCCTACGTCCCGAACACTTCGGTACAGCCGATTATATGCGCCTTTTTTACACTTTTTCTCCACTTCTGGTTAATGGATCGCGCGTAACAAAGTAAGGGCGTATTTGCTACTCTTTTTCGTCCAGTCGTTTGTCAGCACTTGTGCGAGAAAGAAAAACTCAACCTTTGCTTTCGGGTAAGAATATATCGACTTCTCTAAGTAGAATAAAGGTACAAGGAGAACAAAAGCAATGCATGATTAATTTTTCGATGGCATGCTTCTTCCTCATTGAAATTCGTATTTAAAGTTCATTCAAAAAACTGTATCGTATTATATTCGCTCTTTATTTTACAAAATTGCAACCTTTTTAATCTTCTTGAGTTCGCCTTTTATTTTTTGATCAATTTATTCTCATTGCAAGCCAAAGTTTAAAATCTGGTTAGAAAAATTGGATTATTCTCTAACTAATGTACAAAATGCACATAGTGTGTCCTGCGATTAAGAAAAATAGAGCACGGAAGGCGATGTGAACGTGAATCATGCAAATTTGAGTTTCCATGCAAATGTACGTCATACAGAAAGTGGAGTTGCACGTATTTCAATGAATCTCTGTCAACGCTCTGTGGTCAGTTCTGTGTGTTTGTCCCAGAGAATCACAATTTTTTATTGTTATCTGTTTTTCCAGATAACACCAGACAGTATCAGAGATTTCAGCTTTATATGCGGCCTATCTCACATTATATTGAATAGTATAAAGGTCAAATTTTAAATGGATATTTGATCTTTTAGCTGCGCAGTGCACATGGAGAGTTCTCAGAAGTATATATGCACATATACTGTCAACTATGAGTTATGATGGCTTGCTCCAAGTTTTGTCAGAAAAGTCGATATTTATCAGGAGAATTCAGTTTCTGTAATATGGAAAATAAGAAATAAGAATTTTGAAAAGGTTCCCACGGCGAAATTCAAATTTTTGCATTTATACCCTATTCATACATATATTCACGAAACTGACATTCTGTATCTGAAAGATGCTGGAAAATATTCATATTTTTTATACTTGAAATACTTTTAAAAATCTTTGTTTTCTGAAATTATTTGACATTTGTGTTCCGGTCAAATTTTCTTTTCTTCATAAACAATAGGGCGGCTTGAGTAAAAAAAGTAGATTTGATTTTGGGGGACACTTACAAAAATCCTTCAGCTTTACTTTTGCTTGAAAATCGTGAACAGCCCTTACAAAAGATGATAATACGAAAAGTGGTAAAAAAAAGCTGTACGAAGCTTAGTTTAGTCACAAAAAGGCTTAACGCTTGGGACACGTACAAGTGGTCGCTAAAGCTCGAAGCTCGCTCCTCATTGGTTGATTAGGCCCAACTTTAAAGCTTGTTTGTGCTTCAACTAAGCTTCTTACAGCTTTTTACTAGGAGACTTTTATGTTTATTTTTTAGTACACTATTGCATACTTCTGGTTGTTTCATAGGTGGTGGAATACCCTGTACTTATAAATAAATTTCAAGAACGATCCTCTTCTAAAAATAGACAGTTACTAAAAATTGTACAATTGAACCTAATATTAGGTTTAATCATAGACTTTTTAAATTAATTCAAATTTTTTAATATAAATTACATTTGAAAAGGTGTGAGATAATATAGATAAACCTACCTTGCATTAGTAGTATAAGTAGTAAAAACCACCCTCAAGGGTAATAAATAAATAACGTAAAAATTTGTATTTTCTCTTATAATACTATTATATTTTTTCTTAATAATAGTAAACTGCCGCTAGAAAAGGTAAATAAAACCATTTACCGTAAAAAGTTAAAAAAGCACCCCTAGAAATTAGAAAAGAATTTCACGTAGAATAATCATTAATCACAAATACAACTCAAGAGGTTTTTGATGTATATTCCATGTTCTATAAGGGGTGGCTTATTATCTTTGAAAATGCTATTGGCAACCTGTATAATGCACAGTATTAGGACCCTTTCACACCTAATTTATATAAAAGTTGAATTAGATATCCCGAAAAATCTTATGCAAGAATAATCCTTCTGTAATCTATGTACGGCCACAAAAAGGCGTTTTCATGTTAACTTTTTATAATCATCTGCGAAGATGTAATTTATTGCGTAACAAATACTTATGGTATTCATAGCTCTGATAAAATAAAAAAAAAACACTTTTCCTCAAATGGCTGAGTTTGAAAAAGTTATTTAATTGCTACGATTTGTCAAATTTTTCTGTTTTTTTCCAATTTTGAACGTTTTTATATTTTCGAACTCGTTTATTCAAGCCCTTAAAGTCCTTGATATGTTTTTTATAAATTGAACTCAATGCATATTACTTCTATGGGGATGTATGTTATCAAGAAATGAATTTGTAAAATTGGATCGTTTGTTTAATAGTCATAAAAGCTAACATTATAATAACGGACCGTCTCACTGAAAATGGTAGATGTCGGCTTCACTTTAGTTTCAAAATGCAGCACCACTGCATAAACACTATATTAAGCTTTCAATTTTTCAGTCCACGTCCACTGGAGTAATCGCCAATAAACGTCATACCATTTTTTAAATTAAACGAAACTGTAATAAATACAAAGAATTATTGAAATTAATGAATTTTTCTTTTATGGGCTTTGTATATTTTTTTAAAAGTTCACCTGCCCTTTAAAAAAATTGTGCACGGAAAAGTCGTGTAATTTCTTGCTATATTTAAAGGAAAATATTATAATGGAAAGTGAAAAAAGAATTCTGAAAAGAATTTTTTAAAACTTTACTCTAACTTTTTTCATATAATCTGTTTTGTTAACAATGCATTATTTTTCAAAAAAACATTTTGGGCCAAACTGTACGAGAGACGTAAAAATGTTGTAGAAAACAAATTGTTCATCACAAAAAAATCTTCAAACTCCTACTATTTTTTGAGAATACGCATAGTTTTTTCTTTAAATTGTAAAAAGTGTTATTTAAAATAAACATTTCCATGAACAAAATAAGATTTAACAAATTATTTAATTGGGTCAACAAAATGAGTTTGTGCTTATTAAACAATTTTTCTGTTAGAAAAAAAACAGCCAACATCGTCCTGAATAAATAAATTTTCTTTTGAATTTAAAATCCAAAACAAATGCAACAATTTATTTAAAAGTCGTAGTTTCAACAATTTTGCAATACTTTCTAATAAAGGTCCGCGTCTAAAACCGAGTACAAAGTTCGAGGATCGAAAGTAGGGGTCGTGTCAAGATACAATCGGTTAGTTACAGTATTGTTTTTAGAAACATATTTCCTATTACTTTTTTACATAATTATACAAATATTATGTTACAAAATTCTTCTATCACAAGTGTTTCTAATTTGAAGAATATTTTGTAAAAATGTTGTAATATTTAAGAAAAATTCCTAACAAATAAGTTGCCACTGATTAAATTTTTCTGTTCAAAAATAAAATGAATATAAATAATAGTTTTGCGGGAAAGTATTTATTATAAAAAGTAAATATGACAAAAGTTTGAAAAAAATCTTTTAATAAATTTAAATTTCTTTTGTTATAGCTATAGCTAATCAAGACGAGTTAGAAAGGGACGATTCAATGTGATAGCGAATAACTGAAGATTTAATTACAGACGACTTTCACAAATAATAATTGATTTAATAGGCAGTAGAATTTAAATGTAAGCCATCACAAATATTTAGCATAACATTATTTTTAACTTTCTTTACTTTCGGGTATTGAATAATCGTTAGTTAGTTCCAATTTTTTAACTGTTGCTTGACTATTTGAATCAACAATAGAAATACATTATTTATAATCAGATTTCACCATTAAAAGTACTCAAATTTTTAAAAATTAGGAACTCTTCACTACGTAACCCTTGTAAGGACAATTCGTAAAAATCTTTCAGACTTGTCGAAGTTGGCTTAATAGATTTTGTTGTTTGACGATCGAGGCTTTTGGTAATTACTAAATAAATTATGTTGTAGATAAGTTACGCCCACCTA
>CAKNWU010260702.1:0-12882 GCA_932072015.1 Andricus quercustozae | reverse complement strand
ATAATTCAAAAAATCTACCCCTATAGGATGCTTCCCCATAACACACAGAGTTTAAGATTTTGGACTTTGTTGCTGCAAACATCTAGTTTTGATAATCAATTCTATTAAGAATTATCAGTCTTATTCGAAATAACCCCTAAATTATGTGCCATCCACCCCTTTAGTATTATCAATAAATAATAAATTTAGTTATTAACATGACATTTTTGTAAGTAATGAATTAAAATATTTAGTTTGGACAATCAATAATAATATAACTAATTATTTGTTAACGATGGCACATGTTCTTATATTAATAAACCCTTTTTATGTGAAAACTACCTCTCAAAAACTTTTTATGTTTTGTTTAGCAGGCGATTTTAATGACAATACATATATCACAGAACTGTTTAAAGAATTTTTATTTAGGTTCAAGCACGTACATATTTCCATTGAAAATTGTACACACATACACGTACCCTTTCGCATATCTTCCCTCTAACCCTTATTGCTCAAGGCTTTCGACTTACAATATATCTTCTACGAAATAAAAAATAAATGTGTGATATGATGAGTGAGTGTTAATTTGACCATTTGCAAAATTGCGCATAAAATTCTAATCTAATTTTAATATAAAATTGTTTTAAATAACGAAAGATTAGTTAAAAAGAAACAATATCATTTGATTTTTAAGGCACGAAGTTTTCACAGTAATAATATTCTTCGAAGAAGTGTTTTAGGCTTATTTAGGGTTAATACGAATAAGACTGATAATTCTTAATAGAATTAATTATCAAAACTAGATGTTTGCAGCAACAAAGTTCAAAATCTTAAACTATGTGTCATATGGCGAAGCATCCTATAGGGGTAGATTTTTTGAATTATCATACTCTAGGGGGTAAGTATTTTTAAAACTCAACATAATATTATAATATAGAATCCATTATAACAATTTTGTGCAAAAACAAGAAAGAACAAACAATGATACATTTTAAAACAGTAAAAGTATCAAAAATATAGAATAGGTGATTTCCACCCCTAAATAAACCTAAGTAAACCTCGACTTCCTTCATCGTCAAAGATTTGCTTTAAGAAGTTATATTTAAGGTCGTAATCCAACGCATAATTATTCAGTTTAGCTACGGGTGTATCAAGGGTGATTTTTTTACTTTAATTCCATGTTTTAGACAAAAGGCAGTGGACTCTTCCGAATTAAAAGCAGGCTTGTTTTTCGAATAGATTTCTTCCGGCAATCCAAATTCCGCAAAGGAACTTCGGAGTTTTGGATAATTGACCAAATCAGCATTTTTTAACCAAACTTCCGATATCCTTATTTTTATTGTTCCAGTACACGACCCGCCTAGGAATCATTTTCATTGGACTATTCCGGAATGTTGTGCAAGTAGTAATGTTAATACTTTTTTCTAAAGTTTTTGAGGGTCTACTACACCATCGTTAAACATGATACAATTCAAATCCATGTGTAATTCGTGCCTTCATTTCATATACAATAATAACCTTTTGGCTAATACACTTTTGGGCCAATCTGATAACGTACACTCGTTGACTCTTCTCAAAACTTTATCTCAAACCGAGACAGTTGCTTCAACTTCTCTGGTACTTTTTTCCGACCTTTTTCTAGATTTACTCGTTCTTTATCCACTTATAAAAAAAGTGTCTTGTTTTCTAATATTTTTAGGCTTATATCCAGTGACCGTAGTCAACCAGAAACTCCAGTATTCTGGGCCTTAAAACTTGTTGGAAAAAATTCCACAAAATGCTTCGCAACGTGTCTTAATGCTGTGATAGGGACTGAGGTGTTTATATATCTTAACTCGACGTAGCCACTTGACAACGATCCATCTAGAAGAAACCAAATGGAAAAGTGCTAAATCGTCGACACAAAATAAAAATGTGCTAACGCGCGTGGCAAACTTTCGAAGCTTTAAAATCCCATATAAATCGTATTGGGAACATCAGCGCCTGCTTGTAAGTCATCAATTTTCGATTGGCAACAGCTCTTCCAGTTGAATGTAAAGAGACCAATTTTTTCAAAATTATCCTCTCAATTCTTTCGAGGCGTCTGGAGGGTAAATGTTTGAATAGTAAAAATCAGACGATGCATTACAATACCTCCTATTGATTTATTAAAGACTAACTGCTCAACGATGGTAGTTTTACTGGTATTGGTGCAAGCTTTACTGTATGCATATTAAGGAGCAGGTGGTTCATTTGTGTCATTATCGTCACAACGACTGAGTTGATATACCATCTTTGTAAAAAACAGGTAGAAAATCATCGTCGTCTACGAGTGTTCCAACGTTGTCTAAAACCAGAGATGTATCTTTAATCTGACGTTTATATTTCTTTGGGTTTCATGGAACGGACGGAATAAAATACTCTGTCCTTTCTCTGTCGTGAGACCATATTTTGAGAACTTTGGACATCTATAAAAGGAAGAGAACAATTACGTGATTTAGTGCTTTTTTGTAGGTTGCTGCAGAATTTACATTTTAAAACGTTTTACTTCATTAATGTTTATTATAAAAGTATTTATACAAATATTTAGATAAAAAAATAATGCATCATACCAATTATCAAAAAAGATATTATAAAAATACTTATTCTAGTTGAATTTTTTCTCAATATTAATAACTACATAAATTATTAATAATTATGGAAGTTTTTGCCGCCCTTCCGCAATCTTTAAAAAAATTCTGGCTTTAATGAACAGGCATACAATTATAATACTTTGTCGGGGTTTATATTTGTTTTATAATCTGCAGCAACACTGGCAACTTTTTCTTGCCTAAGAGGTGTATAATCTTACCGCATTAACTTATCCCATAACAAAAGCACATATTTTCCAAATAAAATACACCCCTGAATGGTTTTGCCCTTGAACTTTGTAACAAGACAAACTTTTAACCACCATATTTAAAAATTTTATTTATTTAATAAGTGAAATCTGAGCCTCCCGTCCGTTGGCACGATATTACAAGCTCATAATTTAGGTGAATTTTAGGGTTAATACGTTGCTGTGTACTTTTTTCTTATGACCTTACCTCGGCTTTCTCACCAACAAGGGACAGCTAGAGACTTTCGAACTCTGAGAGCGCGTCCAGAGAACTCGGATTCGTTTGATGTCATATTTGAATAAGAATCAAATTCCTATCTAAATCTAATTTACGCTTCTCCGTTTGCTGTCTCCAATAGTAACGGAACCTGGTTTGAAATCTTGGATGCCTCTAGAGCCAGGCATGACAATCGAGCTTTTCCCGTAGGCTTTGAGAACGACTTATTCGCCTTGGAGCGAAACCTTGGTTTCAACTAGCCGCTCTTATGAGGGAGGAACACTTCTCACATCCATTTAAGGGGCCCTGGACGGTCTACATCAAGACTCCCGCGTTGGGATGAGAATCAGGTCTGGTGGTCCTACATTTTTTGCGATGTGTTCCAATGCGGATACTCACAGAACAGCGCAGCGGAATCGGCTAATCAGCGCCGGCCTCTAGGAACTCGTCCACAGGAGACAAGACGAAGCGCTTAGCAAAAACCAAGCCCAGCAGTCTTTCGCATTTCTGGTATAAAAGCCAACTTTAAGTGTAGTCTTATAAAATTAAATTTTTTGGAAAATTGAAATTCAGGTAAGGTCAACTTTCATTGAATTATGAAGCTTAGGATACTCGTGGATTCTTGTAATCATATTTTGTTATATGTTGCTGAGTACGTTTTTGAGTAATACATTGAACACGAGAGACCCCTCGAGCATCCAAGGTTATTCGTTATCGCTATTTTGTTTATAGATTTTATTTTAGGTAGAAAAATCAGTATAATTTACCCTCCTCTTTTTGCTTCCGACATATTAATCGATATTATAATTATATTTTGGTAAATTCGATCCCGCTACCGCCATCCTATTGCCGCCATTTCCGATGCCATGTTGGCCTCGTTTCGTAGTCTAGTTTTCAACCCGACTTAATATCAACAATTAAATTGTAGCTTTCGGCGTGATAAAAAATTCAATTTATTCTTTCCCCTTTGATTCGCGGTACATTAATTTCAGGATTATTCCAGTTCTTTTGCTATGTTAATTTTCGATTTTAAGAAATTAATTACAATTAATGTACCCCCACCCACAGCTTAAATTACCGTTAGAAGCGGTCGCGATTATATGTATTTTGAGCCACGTTCCGTTTTGTTTAGATTTGAGTTTTGATGTTGGAGTTGGTTCCCCTTGGTCATCATTTTTGTAACGTTTATAAAGCTTTAAGTGAGTTTAGCATGATTTTTGTAAATCTAGCATTCGGTCATAAAAAGTTGCGATTTGATGGTGCTTTGGACCTTATTTAATGACAGGGAAACACTTCAATGTCAGAAAAAAACACTCAAAGAAGCCCTGAGGCATAATACGATTTGCCAAACTTCGTCGTCAGGATATTTAATGATAAGAGCAACGGCCACGTGGACTATAAGTAGCAGCTTTCGAATTTCACTTGCAGTACCAGTAATTTTATTCTATCTAACCTCAATTAAAGGAACTTTCAATCCGCTTGAATCTGTTGTTAATCATGTGACTTGCAAGTCATAATTAAAGTATCCAATACGAAACCACTTAATTTTGATAAAATACTGAATTGTATATGTGACCGTCCGCGAGGAAAGGGACATAATGCGTCAAAGCTGCATTTTACAGGACGGGCGATCGTAGTACAGTCCGCAAGCCAGCATTTGAGTAGTGCGGATGCGTCTACGAAAAGCACCCCCTCCACCTATCAATACACTTTTAGGTGCGAGCCAGTGCAGCTCACGGACACGTCGCGTGCAGCTATGCAGTAAGTGGTGGGGCTGGCTTTCGTAGGCCTCTCGTTCGGTCTCCGTGTACGCTTATCATGCCTATGTTTGTAGCTTAGTAACTTAAAAAGTAATCAACTTAAACAATTTCTGATTATTGGAAATGAAAGAATAACTCAGAAACTATCGATTGGTGTAAGAAAATGAAAATCGATTTTTTCCGCATTAGGTCCCTTTCTTCGCGGACGGTCACATATGTGACGTGCGCAGAAGAAACGGGGCTGACTCTGAAAAGTGAGATTATTCAGGGCGAGGGGTCGAAGTCGACCGGATAGACGCGACTTTTAGGAGAGAGGGAAGACTCACGAAATCTTCCCTCTCCACTTACTATACATTCTCACGCATATAGCGGCGCGGCTTACGGACGGGGTATAGATGAGACGCGAAGACTGCAGTGGTGAGTGGTGGGAGGTGTTTCACGGGATCTCGAGCTCTCGAGCGAAAGCCCGATTTCTCGGGTGTCTAAAAACTTAATTATTAGCAATAATAACGCTCGGAAATTGTTGTCGATGGTTTCATTAAAAAGAGCAACACAAAAAATATCAAAAGGCGTAAAAACCTCGATTTCGATTTTTTTAGAGTAACCCCCTTTCTCTTCGGCGCACGTCACTTATAATAAATCGAACGGTACAGTGCCCTGAAACTGATGATGTGCTCGACAAGGTGGCAAACCTCCCTTACATATGCACTGTAGAATTTTTTGGGAATTTTCCCCACTTTGTAGTGGGGAAAAATCCACATTTTCGTTGGGGAAAATCATTTTCCCTAAGATTTGTGCCAATTTTCCTAAAATTTCATATAAATCTTTAAAAAATTGGGGGAAATTCCCTAAAATTTAGGAAATTAGATAATACCTACAATTTTTGGGGAAATTTCCCGAAATTTATGTTAATTTATAGCAAACTTTTTTGAATATTCTCTAAAATTTGGGGAATTGAATGATTCCTTCTCAATGTAAGGAATCGTTTCAAAAATAATTTTTGATTTTCCACGTAAATGAGGTAAATTTTCTAAAAATTCTTGAAGTATTACCGTATGTTCAGGAAGATATTTTTCTCTGAAATATTTGATAAAGCAGCACAATATTTTGAATAATTTTACACATTTTTTGAAGAAAAGATTTATTAATGTTATAGTCATCTCAGAGATTTCATTCCGTCGTTTTCATAGAAGATTATAGAAAATTGTAGATTTTTTAACAGTTCGGCAAAAAAGTTTTTGAATTAAAAGTTAACATTAGTACTATGCTCCACGATACAGTTTCTTGTCGGTCTGAGCTGGTTGTTCATGAGAAAATCTGCCAGGGCGCGACGTGCCGCCTCTTTTGCTACAGAAATGACGCGTCGAGTGTTTAAAAAAGCAATCGACGAGCGAGAGAGAGAGAGAGAGAGAGAGAGAGAGTCGAGAAATTCACACCAACAATATCGGTCGAGATTATAAACTCCCAATAGCAGAGACTTCATGTTCTTACTGCTAGACTGCGTCGGGACAAGAAAAATAGCACAAGAAGGCAACAAAACCGAACCTTTCAGGCCGACGAAAAGAAGTTATATTGTGAACTGAGTTTAAAGCTAAATAACCAGCAAGACATCGAAGTCTCTTAACTGGCAGATATGACTAACTACTGGTCAGGTTTTTGGGAAAAAATGAACAGAAGCAATTGAGATGCTGCGTGGTTACAACTAGAGAAAGCAAAAGCAACCAATAATCCTGAAATGGAGTAGACTAACATCAAAGCTGCATATATTTCAGCAGTTTTGAAAAGGGCAAGCACCCAGATCTGATGCCAGGCTTTATGTTCAAAGGTATATACATACGCATATGTTGTCTAAAAAAAAAGACAGGCTCAAAATCCATCTGAATTTCGACCGACAGCCTGTCTTTCAACAAATTATAAATTCCCTACAGCCAGCATTACAGATAAGGTATATTTTCACTGCGAAGAGAATGACATACTTATACAAGAACAAAAAGGATGTTGTAAAAACTCACAAGGCACTAAAGATCAAGTCACCACAGATGCTGTTGCATCATTGATCATAGACAAACAAGGGTAACTAGATTAATACGGATTACGACGGGAACCTATAAAGGAGGCTCCTTTAGTGCACTATGGTTCTGTTCAGCATTAAACCCAGTGAGCAAAACACTAAATAGCACATCTCGTGGGTTCAGAATACATGATAATGAGAATGATCTCAAGTGACCCAACTTCTATACATGGATGACCTGAAGCTATACGCTAGTTCAGACCAGAAACTACAGCAAGTGATCGACGTCACAAATCAGTTTTCCAATTATATCCACATGGAGTTCAGACTAGATAAGTGCAGAACAGTGCATTTAACCAGAGGAGAATTAGCGACTGTAGAGCTGGAGAAAGAGTTCAAGAATGACGTCGAGGCAGTGGCTGAAGGCAAGTGATATGAATACCTGGGTATTCTCGAATCTAAGGATATAGATTGGTACTGAAGAGTTCTCTTGACTCGGCAAACAAGATCAGAGTAATCAACACCCATGTCATCCCTGTCCTCACGTACTCCTTTGAGCTCATTAAATGTTCGACCACTGACCATGAAAGGTTAAACATAACCATCCGCATAGAAATGACGAAGAACTGAATGTACCACAGTAATGGGCGATTTAAAGCATAGTTCTACCACGGCATAAAGGGGGTACTTTGTAGATGTCAAGAAAATATGTAGGCCACAAGTTTTACAGTTGCGAGACTATTTTAAGAGCAAAGGAAATATTGTACTTTTTAACACCATATGTAAAGCGGATCTTGATCACATGCCCTTGAATTTGTCCTCAGAGGAGGCCTTGAATATCAGTGCAGAAACCATAGAAGAATTAGAAACGTAATAGAGACAAAAAGCCATCCAAGGGGAGCACCCGAAAAGTTATATCAATATGAAGTGGATAGTGAGGCATCCAATATTTGGCTGAAAAAGGGCGACCTGTTTCCAGAAACGAAAGGATTCGTCATTGCGACTTAGGACAGGGTTGTCAGAACCAGAAATTATGCCAAATACCTATTACGTCAAGACGTGGTTGACCGGTACCGATTATGTGGAGATACCAAGGAATCCATCGAGCACATTACTGATGTGCACAGACATAATGATGTGGCGGGCATTATAAATCAAAAACTTGACCTAAACCTAGGTCTCTTAACAGAATGGATGCCTTTCTATAGATAAATTCCAGTGCCCGTTTTAGAAAACGAAGATTAAGTCTTATATTGAGATGTTAATATCCAGACGGATCACTATATCCGAGCCAATCGACCCGATATCGTGATGTGAGAAAAAAAGGTATGAGTTTACATCATGGATATTGCTTGTCCACTTAACCAGAATTTGCAGGCAACCTATACAACCAAGATCCACAAGTATAGCGAGCTAAGGCATGAAGTAGAGACAGTATGGAGGAATGTGAAACATACATCTATTCATCAAGCAAGCTACTAAAACCCTATTGAGTGGCAGATGGTTGCTCTAAGAAAGCATCCAGAGGCGACTGTTGTCGCCTCCAACGCTCGCGACCGCTGTGTAAGGATGATAGCGGTAAAAGACGAACTCCAAACTACACCATGCTCCTAATTTTGTACCTACAGCATCATCGCAAAAAATTGTAAACATCGTATTAACCCATTAGCACCAAGCGATGCCATATGGCATCATTTTGACGTTATTTGAAATTTGCGCGTCAATTGTCGCCTGTGTGTCGCAACCGCACGAACTAACCTAAAGATTGTCAAGCAAGCTCAGGGGGATTCCCTTACGACCGTTTTCGAGACTGCAGTCATTTCGTAATCAGGTTGACCTAAAGTGTTAGTCATATAAAAAAATGCAATTCTGAAGCCTACATTAATTCAGGCGCTAATGGGTTAAATTAAATTAGGACATCCTCGTCTCATTCGGCACTTGACTTAGTCCGTAACTGATGATGAAAACCCGGATTCACCCGAGAAAACGGTTAAGAAAAAATAATAATGTAATTTTTATGCGCTAACAATCACTTTCAGATTTCGTCAATTTAAATCACAAAAAAAATGTCAAATATGCTAGTATTTTTAAATTCAATGGCTCACGTGAATTTGACCCTCAAACGTTACGCGGGCGCGAATGAGCAACGGAAATTTTTTTATTTTGTAGGAATTTACGCAGGCACAGCTGCAACGGCTTATCCCCACTATATTAAATATAGTGCATAATATAGCATAATATATGCTAGATGTTTATTATATGTTCAATATATTAAATATTAAATATTAACATTGCAAAAAACCTATTCGCATCAGTGTACCATTTACGTATACTGGGTTGGAATGTACCGTTTGAGGGTTAATGCTCTACGTATATTCACGACGTATTACATAGGTCAAATAGTTTCAACTGTAGAACGTTGCAATTTTACATACTCACAGTCAATTCACGGTAGTTACAAATTTCTCACAACGTTCATTAATGCTGAATTACAATATGATGTAAATTAGCATTGAGGTGTCGTTAGTTTACTACTTTATTCACAGTTAAATTCTGATAGACTGAAAATTCTTCAATAAATCATGCTTGGTTTAAAACCCCCATAAATTCCGTTACGAACGCATCCACTTTGTTCCCACCAAACGAAATCTGATTCATCTTATAACGGCCTAGTATGGACTTTTCCTACGTAATTCGAAATTCTAATTGGTAATTTTTTATTTATAGAGCCTACATTAACTTTAAACAGAGGATGACTTATGTTACAATTTACATAACCAAACAAAGTTTTGAGTTTGCAATTTTCCCTTGAGACTTGCTACAGGACAAATTTTCTCAGAAACGGCCTCGGAAATCAAGCAAAGAAATTTTTCTCTGATTCAAATAAATGCATTAATAATTCCTATTCTTCATCTCAATCAAATTATTCTTCATCGGTGTCATTCCGATTTTCCAGATATTGTAGGTTCAGGCGATATAAATGAGACTTTGACTTATGATCCGCATGATTACACTGAAAACATTTCCACCCAACAGCTAGAAACATACTTTCTGTATGATGACCTAGAGATCGACGACAATTTCTATTTCCAGACTGTCGGTAACCATTACATCCATAACCTGCGTTTAATATTCTCCGACTGCAACTTTTTTCTCATCCGCTATCACGTTACAGGTAATAAACTGTTTTAACCTCTCGATGTAAACGATTATGTCTGACACTTTTGACTTGAACTGTTCAGTCGAACGGAGAAATTGCGAGTTGTTAGCTATTTGACATGCACTTTTTGCTACGTCCAGACTAACCACCTTTTACAAAATTCTTACAATAATGCAACATGCTTTGATTTTCAATTGATCACTCACGACTTTCAACAATTTTTTATTTTCTTATTTGTCATCACCTAAAGCTTCCCTAGTGTTTTAAACAGGGTGTCCCACGCTCAAGTGCCGGGCTTAAATAGCTCTATAAAAATAAAAAAATAAATCGTACGCGCAAGACTGGGAGTCCAACGCAGTGTTATTGAAGCGAGCGCCGAGGCGGGTTTAGCGACGGGAGAACAGCGATCAGTACACTGCTTTGCACTCCTGCTCACGCAAGCACAAGTGTTTATACCGCGCTCCTTATTGGACCCGCTCAAACATTTTATAACTCAAAAACGGACACTTCACTCTGGGACACCATGTTTGAAGGACACGACTGTACCAATCGTTTTACTGCTTTAGGAGGCTCTCATCCCTGCTAAAGCCAAGTAATCCACGTTTGTCCGTTTCTACCTCGTTGCCAATTATGTTATGTATTCTTGTATAGAAAGAAAACAAAGGACTAACGCACAAAGATATTTATTAACCCTTCGATGGCACACTTCCCGAAGCGTAACGTAGGTGGCACACTGGGGTCTTTATGACCCCAAGCGAAAAAGGCTTCCCGCAAAGATCCAATTGATTATTTTGAGTAGCTGAATTTTTTGCACACTCTTGGATAGTTACTTCAAAAAAGGCTGTAGGTTATTTAGTTCAAAAGTTATTTTAAATATGAAAAAAAGATTTTAAAAGTTAAAACATAGGGAAAAATTACATTTTTGACGACAAAATTAATAACTTCTTTTTTCTTTTTTAATAACCGTATAAGTACTATTTTAAAATGTTGAAGGGATTTAAATAAGGTTCAACATGCCTGGGGTCTTTTTAACCCCAGTGTGCCAGCGAAGGGTTAAATATAGATTGGTCCAGAGAAAGTCAGGTCGCTTCGGCGTCAGGATTGACACTGAGATTGAAACAGATTCCACTAAACATCGCATTACCAAGTGGTGCTATCTGATGGTTACAACATTTCGGAACAACTTTATACACGTGTATTTGGTGTATTTGGGTCAAGGGTCCCCCTACTAAAAAAAAGTCAGGAATCGTCAGAAAAAAAGTCAAGACTTCTGACCATTTTTGACCACTTTTTTTACGTTTCTCGACAGAAATCGTTAGGAAAAGTCAGAATTCATGAGAAATGTTCAGAAATCGTCACAGCTTGGGTTCGAAGGATAATCCTTTTATTACGGGTCCAAGAATAGAATGCCATTAAACCTAATCCCTTTTATATTTCCCTGGTTATTTATATTTATTTATGCATATTCTCTTTTTACTTATATTTAATTATTAATATTTCTATATTAAATGACTCTGAAGGTGAATCT
Organism: Andricus quercustozae; assembly: GCA_932072015.1. Taxonomy (NCBI): domain Eukaryota; kingdom Metazoa; phylum Arthropoda; class Insecta; order Hymenoptera; family Cynipidae; genus Andricus; species Andricus quercustozae. The sequence continues at coordinate 1,370 of CAKNWU010260702.1, read as the reverse complement.
GAAAATTTTCTCCATTTTGACGCATCTGTTTCTCTTTACAAGATACATTATATTTATCCTAATTTTAAATTGTTTAGAAAAATTGTCAGGTATCTGAAATTGTCGAAACTCGTAGATTCTGAATTTCTAAGTTTTGAATCTCTATATGCAACATTGAAACAAAATTTATTTTCAATTTTTAATCCTTTTGGGTTGGCCTACCTGCGGTCATAGCCGATGAGCTACCTGATAGGATTTGAATTAGCATATCTTCACAAATAGTCAGACTCGTCAGGAATGTTCAGGATGTTCAGGAATCGTCAGAACTTCTGACCATTTGTGACGATTCCTGCCTTTTTTTAGTAGGGCTAGTTCGATAAATACAGGTCTGTGAATTTTGCTCGATCCTACTGAAAATCGTTAGTGGATAGCGGTAAAAAGTATTCTAATATAAGAGGATAGGCTATTGTATCCATCGGGAAGAGTCAGCAACTTCGGGGTATGTCTAAATAAAGTGCATGCCTACTCTAAAGTGCCCTGAGAATCAACCTCATTTTTGGAACGTGTCAAGCGTGTTCTTTTCAGGCGTCTCTGAAAAAATTGGAATATCTGAGCAAGCTATAGTGTGCAGAGTACAGTATACACTCTACCGGAGTAAAAGTATGCCAAAAGGATTGTACTCAAAATGCTGTGGCACTCTCTCGAAATCTCCAGCGCCAATGTCAAAGGAGGATTGGGAGGAGTGAATCTCAGGAAGAATAGATACTGGTCTAGTAAAGCATTATGAAAATATAAAGAAAACGATAAAGGTTCAAATATAAAACTCAGTAAAGGCAGCAGTGGTGAATCTGAATAGTTATACAAATTATGTAGAATCAAAATCTGATTCCCTCAGAGCGGTTTACAGCAAATTAGAACTAAACTAGAGATTACTGTTCTTTTCAGTTTTGCCTTGAATTAAGCCAATGGCTAAAATTAGTTCCGAACATTGTCTTAAAATAAGTTTACAAAGGTCTTCAACTTGAATCAAAACATAGTCTTGGCTACCTTCGAGTCAAGTGGGCTTAAAAAAAGTCTCTATTGTCTGGGAATTTGAAATAAGATATAACAATGCTGTTTTCAAGCTCTGCGGGTCTAGACTGTAACTAGTTCAAGATTTGTGACGCCACTGAGCGATTCGGGCGGGAGCATGTCTCACAGACGGACGTGTCGTCATATGATTATCGGAACTCGCGCGTATTCTGTCGTCCCAAGATCTTATGTCGAATTCAGAAATGTTTTAGAGCACTTTGGGATTTTATTTTGCGTTTTTTTAGTGCCCTATATTAAAAAAGGATTAATATAGATGTTTATACGTGAAATTATATTTACTTTATACAAAATATCACAGA
>CAKNWU010260693.1:0-10602 GCA_932072015.1 Andricus quercustozae | reverse complement strand
CACTCTTCCTTCATGGGGATTTGGTGGAATCCTGCACTCAGGTCGAAAGCTGAGAAAAACTTTGCATTTCCTAACTGGTCGAGGATATCGTCTATTACTGGGAGAGGGTATGCATCCTGGTCAGTGTCTTTATTAATCTGACGATAATCTACTACCATTCTAAGCTTTTCTCCTTTTTTAGAGACTATCCATAGTGGGGCCTTGAAAGGTGATTGGGACTCTCTGATTATACCTTTTTTCAGTAATTCACTTGTTTCGTTAAGTGCGAATTCCTTGTGTTTCTCGGGTAGTTTATGGGATCTTAAGTTCATAATTTTTCCTGAGTTCAGGATTATTTCATGTTCAGTTAGATTTGTACAGGGTAGGGGATCTCCATCTAAAGTAAAGACTTCTGATTATTGAGTTACGATTTCTTTTATCCGTTCCCTAATTTTTGGTTCAATATATTTCAGGTTCAGTCTTTTTTGAAGTTTTTCCAGTCTTTTGAAGTAGTTCAAACGGTAATCACCCCCTTTTTGGGCAAGATTTACGTCTCGTGATCCTACAGACGTAATTCTACTGAATTTGATTTCCTCCGGTATTTTGATGGGTTTCTGGGAATAGTTATGATATGGTATTTCTACCTTATTATTGTATATTGTGTATAGTCCATCAGGAATTTCTTTTTGACATTCTACCCAAATTACTTGATTTTCTTCATCGGGTACGTTGATTTTACAGATTTTTGTTGAGTTTCCTGGTAGGTAGTCTCCCTCGAAATGTAATGGTAGTTTCCATTTGTCGATTATCAAATCAGTTTTGGTAATAGCGTATCTGGGATATTTGTGGAAGAATGGCAATCCTATTATTCCATCTTCTAATAATGGGAAGTTTTCTTCTACTATGTGGAATAGTTGTTTTTTTCCAAAATACTGCAAATAAGTAGCTTCCGTTGTTTCGTGGTGATGGTCTCCCATTCCGAATTTTGTATGGAACTTGAAGGTTTCTTGGTCGGGCTGTAAAAATGTTCTCTTAATTATATTCATTGCTGCTCCGCTATCTACTAATAATTTGTATATTTATCCGTCACTTCTTCTTCTTACATATATTGATTGTAATTTTCCGGATAATTTAGATATTCTGCTTGGTCCTCGTAATTTATTTGCTCTTGGATTTCCTCCGTTGTCATCTGCTCCCTTTCTAAACATTCTTCTTCGGGTTCCTGATGTTCCTGAATAGTTTTTACTTCCGGTGGTCTTTTTTGTAACTATCCCAGTTGAAAATTTTGAGTTTTTGAAAAACATTGGCATGCAAAATGACCAGGTTTTCCGCACTTGTGGCAAGACATCTTTAATCTTTCGCTTAGTGGGAAATTCGAGTTTGGTACTTTCGCCTGTTGGGGTGTGGTATTTGCGCAAGGTCTAGTTGTTATTGGTCGAGGTTGGAAATTAGTAGGTTGTCTAGGCACTTGACTTTGCCTAAGTATTCTATCTTTATTTTTTTCTCGTTGCCAAGCTTCTGCTTCCAGTGCTTCTTGCAGAGCTTTTGTTAGTGTTGTAGGTTTCATTGATCTAACCTGTGACGATATATCGTCTCTTAGATTCATTATGAATCTTTTGATCGCGCTGTTCTCTTCTATCTCTAGGGCCATTTTCCTTTTCGTTCCGGAGGGGTATTCTGCTTGTACCGCGTACACAAGATCCTTATAGGCGTCTCTGAAAATAAGGCTAAAAGTTTGAACCGTGTTTCCTCCCTGTCTAATTGCGTCCAATTTAGCTCTGCATAATTCAATTGAGCTTTGTATTCCGAGGTTAGTTTCTAAAGCTGAGTATAATTCTTCGTAACTTCCTATTGAGATGTGTCGTATAGCTTGTTCGGCGTTGTCTCTAATTTTTTCAGCTATTACAAAATCGAGAAGTATGTCTTGATTGTCACAGCATAAACGAGCTCTTTTTACGCTTTTTATCCATTCGTGGATACCGGCATTGTTAGTTCCATTAAGGATTTTAATCGTTCTAATCATATCCTTTGCTGGTGCTAGGGGAGTGATTATAGGGGCTGTTCTAGTGGGCAGCTCATTGGGTCGTTCCGTTGACATACTTCTTGGTGGTGGTGGGTTCGTAAGTGCAGGTTGCTGAGAGATTGGCTGTCTCATTTCTCGTCTAGGGACTTCAGTTTTTTTAGCGTCAGGATCCGAATCGTCGTCTATAAGTGCTGTATTGTTTGCAACTTGTTTAATTTCCCGCCTCCTATTGTGATTTTCATCGTTAACTGTGGCGAGTTCTTCCTTTAGTCTGGAATTATCGAGTCTCAATGCTTGCATTTCCAATCGCAATTGCTGGATGGGATCCAGATATATTAAAGAATCCGGTGCTGTATGCGTTGGAGATTGTGCTCTCGATGTGGGTTGAGTGTTGTTGGGGGAGGTCATTGCCGTAAGGAATAAAGGAATCAGTTCGTGTGATGAATCAGAAGTCTCGCCAGTATCGTCGGTCGCGTAAGTTACACCGTCGTTATCTCGATACTTTGCGGATGCCAGCGTGAACTATCGGTCTGGCTCCTGTTATCTGATACGCGAGATTATGGTTTGCTTTGGACGTATAGTCTTTTAATACAGTGGAATGCAAGGATATCGTCTATTACACTTTCCCTGATTTCAAAGTAATGGTTTCTATTATTGTTGAGGAAAGGCAGTGCTCTGGAGCACCAGGAGTATACCTTACCGGAATTGCAAAACTTTGCCTCGCCTAACGTGAAATTAACTTTGATTTCACGTTAGTCTCCTTCCTCAGACAGTAAGGAGGACTTATTCTCTTTGCAATTCAATACGATTTGTTTTTTATTTAAATGCTTACTTTTCCTAAATTCGCTGGATGGCTTGATCCTCTCTGGTTAGCAGCTGGGAGTCCGTGGAGTTTCTCGTTGTTAACCTGGATTTGGGCGATGGCCGATGACTGGTCGTCGGTCTTCCAAGCGTTGTTACGCAGATGCGTGTTCCGCCTGATCGCGGGCCTCGTTTAATTTTTTGAATTTCGGAAAACGGGGTTTTACGTTGTATAGCAGCTACTTGATTCACCAACTATTTTTAACCACAGTTTTCCTACTTTTCAGGTTGTCGGGTCACCCGTAGGTAGATCCGGAGTTCAAGTGAATTTCGTAAAATTCCTTCCCTTCTCGACTTAAATGAATTCAGTAGAATTCCTTTCCAAGGTTCGTCTCAAGAATTGCTTTTATAGGATTTCTCTATTGTATCCGTGGATACTGAAATCGAAAGAGCAGTCCTGGCAGGATTGCCAAAATGTTATGCGTAAAAATGCTTAGCGAGCTTTTTGTGTAAGCTCGAAGTCAATCTCTGACTTCGAGCGCTTTATTTGCGTTTATGAGTACAGGTATAGAACAGAGCTCCTCAAAGAGGCGACGCTTTATATATTCTAATTAGGCGTAGAGTGGAGGTAATTGTCAGCTCGTAACAACTTCTTCCGATGGAAAATTAGCACATTCAAAAAAATTAAATAATACACACCCCTTCGTTTAAATCTGAAAATATTAATTTTTCTATATTCTTCCCTTCTTACCGGGTAGTTCTATAAAATTTAATGAAATTTTTTTTTCCGTGCAGCCTTCTTTTTTAACTCGAATAAGCGTAAATTTTGCATGTTTATTGAAGGGAAATATCAAAAGTTCAAGATTCATATTGTAATTCAGTAGCTGGTGAGCTGCGGGCCCCCAGCGATCCCGGGCCCCCTGACTGCAGCCAGGCCAGCCACCCCTTTGTGGGGGCCATGTGTATGTATGAGATAGAGACGAGAAAAAGAGAAACACCCACAGCTCTCACATTTGTCGCATCAACGTCTGCCAAACCGTGCCGAGGACCTTCGAATAAGGGGTTATGTAAGCGGAGCACCTACTCAACCGCAATCAGAACAAGCCGGCAACATCGACATCCGGGTTTCTCACAAACCCAAAGATCTAGCTGAACTAGATGATGAGCTTCGTGGAGATTTTTCCGAGGAGACCGGTCTATGGGCTATCAATTGTAGTGTGTATAATGCAGCGAACACTTTGGCGGGTGCAAACCTTAAAACAAAATCAATGCCTGATCGTAAGACCAAAAGACAAATACAGCAACTCTGCACAAAGATATGCTGGACAAGACAGTACGCGTCCCGCATTTAGCGTGTGATTGACTAGAAAACATCTGGTAGGAATTTCACTGCCAGGATCCGGCAATTTGCGCGGAAACTGCGGATCCGTCCTCACACACTTAACAAGTCAAACCCGCTGACGATCAGGCAGCATATTGTTGACAGAATACGGGTTCTACCTAACGCTAGGAGAAGTCTAGATCGGTGAGAGAGGTGGGTCAGAGAAAATCAACAGTTTTCCTCTGACCCATGTCGACTCTTCCAAGAATCTCCACTTACTGTCGACCACCCGCCCAAACCAGAGGAGGTCGAGGCATTTTGGAGAGAATTCTACGAAGTCTAGCATTCACTAAATGAAGACACAAATAACGTAAATAGCTTCAAGGAGCTGTGCAGTGCCCTCATCGATCATGGTTCGTTTCTCGAATTCAAGGAGAACTATGTCAGCCCTCGAGTGCGCAACCGAAACAATTGTCGAGAAAATGACGTTTCAGTATATGCAGCACTTCTCATTTTCGATAATTGACTCTATTTCCCTAGGAGCGTTTGGCGGAGTGGTATTAGGGCTAATGCCGTAAAAGTGACAGAGATGGTAATAAAGCACTCTTAGTGCCGCATTGTGCCTTTGGATGTACGTTGTTCCCGCATGAGTTAAACAACTAGATAGTATGTGTCCTAGATAGTATGTCTGGGCTTAAAATGTGGCGAAGGTATGCTAATGTGGAAAAATGACACGGGCCTTTAGGAGTGAGTACTCGAGATGCGTGAGATTTGATGCATTTTGCTCAACCCGGATATTTGAAGTCATGGCCAAGTGTTTCAGCAGCCTGCTCCGCTGCTTTGAATAGAAACGCTCCTTTGCCCACTACTTTGTGCTTCCTGACTATTTTAAGAAGAGGGTCTCGTCCATTTGCGAATATATGTGCTGTACCCAGAATAATCCTGTTATGAAGACATTCAAGATTCAGTATTCCTCGACCACCTTGACGGCGTAAGATGTAAATTCGCGGAACAGAAGACTTAAGGTGCATGTTTTTATTCATATACATAATCTTTCGTAACTCGATATCGAGGAATCTGGGCTCGTCCTTCGTGCATGGAACCACTCCAAATGCATATAGTACCACCGGGAGGGCAAGCACGTTTGTTGCAGATACTTTTTTCCTCGCTGATAGTTCGGAAGATCAAATCCGTCGGATAAGACATTTGTATCTGCATCAAATAGTATCCTTTATAGTTGCCACGTCATGAATGCGGCTCTTGGTGTCGCCCTGAAAGACACCTCTGTGGAAGGTGACGTTATTAGTTATCACACGATGTTTTCCAGATGAGATAGTAAATCTGGAAGAGTGTGCGTCCTTCCCCCAACCACTCTGGAATAGGATTTTCCGATTTTAGATATGAGGTGAAAATGCGGGCCAGATGTTGGTGGGTTGAAGGAAAATTCTTCCACAGAATGTCTTGATACCATCTGGTCCCGGAGCGGAATAGTTCTCCATGCCTCTTAATACTTTTTTCATCTCCTCGGTAGTGATAGGTGGGCATTTCTCCTCAGGCAGTGGGCACAAAATTTGACGACGTCCTTACGACATCGTTACGACATCTTTACGACAACTTTACGACATCCTATGCCCATGTCGTGAAGATATCTTATCGATATCGTAAAGACCTCATACGATCTGACGATGTCCTTTTGACTTCGTAAAGACATCGTAACGACATGGACATATGATGTATTTAAAGTCGGCATTAGGATCTCATAACGATGTCGTGAAGACGTCGCCAAATTGTATGCCCACTAGGTCTGTATGTAACATCAAACCACTGGTATTAGGCCTCTAAAAAGATTCTATCAAATTAAACCAGCCGAAATGAAACTCTGTGTCAAAATAACTGTTCAAAAAATTAAAAATGATATATAATGCTCAACAGAGTCCAGGTGAAGTATGTAATACTCTCTATTTCACAGACTGTCTATAACCATTATATGTAATGCCCAGATAGAAGAGACCAGGCAAAGTGTGTAATAAATATTGTGGCATTATTTAGCTTTTAGATCACTTGAAAGCTTGAATAATTCTTGATTTTAAATTTACTTTATTGATTGATCCTTAATTCAACTGTATCGCTAAATCTTAGTTATAGAAACAAGTCTACAACTGTTGATTTTTCGACGGATTTAATTTTCTCCGTTCAGGAAATTGGTCCCCAATACATGCATCGGCACTAATCCCGAGAGAGTCTTAAATCTGAAATAAAATATTTTATTAGCGACTCTGATTACAATTGAAACTCTAAGTGTTTTCTCATTACAGACAGAAGATGTGGGATCACAAAAGCGAAAGGAGAATTGTGACTTTTCTCTGCTTAAACAAATGCCGCCTATTTTTAGTTCTTTTATTATTCCGGTTTGTGGTTGCCAGCTCGATTAGTGCTTTATTATTTGCTAACCTTTAACTGATTTCGACATCAAAACTGTTAATTCGAAAGATTTTCTATCCTTTGCCTTCCCTGAATGTCCAGGATTTTTTTTAGCTTTACTTATTTTCAATAAATTTTACTGTAAGCATAAATTTGCCAAGTAAGATTTACTAACTCGTTAGATGAGCTTCCGTATGGAAACTGGTTGAAATTCCTATTAAGTTTCTACGCTTGTAAAACACATTTATGCTTAGAAAGATTTGATTGAAAACCTCAACGGTTAATCTGCTAGCTGTGGATAAACGTTTCATTACAGCAAAATCAGTTTCCTTTTTAATCTTATTTTTTTTCTTTATTTCCAAAGTGGCGGATGTAAAATTGTACTTTATACCAATAATCCCTGAAGTGCGAATTTAATTTCTCTACCAGAGCGTTTAATTACTGCAAATTAAAATGTGGAGAGTGCCTATGCATTGCCCATGAATTACGTATTAAAGAAGTCATCTTTGACATTAATTATATCCGCATCGGTAAGGTTAAACAATTTGAAATTAATTTAGCATATAAATAATCATTCTATTTAAATATAGCTCCTTTTTTCAAATTCTACCAGAGATCGATCTTTTTACATACAATCTTAAATGCACTGGTTGCAATAAACTCTATACAGGGTGTCCCAGACTCAAGTATCCGGACTTATATAGCTGTATAAAAATAAACAAAATAAAACCAAAATTCCTTTTCCAAAAATCATTTTAAGTTTTAGTTTTTGTGTTATAAAATGTTTAAGCTGGACCAATCAGGAGCGCCGTATAAACAGTCGTGTGTGTGTGAACGGGAGTCCAACGTAGTGTTCTCTCGTCGGTAACCCCACTTCTGCTCTCGCTTCGATAACATTGCGTTGGAATCCCGCTCACGCACACGCGACTGCTTATGTGGCGCTACTGATTGGTGAGGCTTAAATATTTTATAACTCAAAAACTAAAACTTCAACTGATTTTTGGAAAAGGAATTTTCAATTCATTTTGTTTATTTCTATACAGCTATATAAGTCCGGACACTTGAGTCTGGGACACCCTGTATAGGTGAAACTGGACGAGATTAAAAAGCAGAATTTATGAGCATAAAAGAGATTGCAGAATTGGCAATTGAAATACAGGTTTGTCACAACACTCATGGAAATTTAATCATTATTTTGATTTTGATAATTTAAAAATGTTGGCTAGGGAAAACAATACTTTTAAAAGACGATTCATTGAATCAATTTATATCAATAATTATATAACAAAATTTCAATAAATTTGAAAACCGAAATAATGAATATAAATCAAATTTACCAATGCATCATGAATTAAATTCCCATTTTAATTTTTATATTGATTCCAATAATATTTTATTCTAAATCTATGGCGCGCCTTTTCATCAGAGGTTTATTAAAATTTCTCCTTGTCACTTCTACAATTATTGTCCTTCACGTCAGTTTATTTTGTATCGTCCGCCTGTAAACATCATGCCAGCATGGCCCCCAGAAAGGGGTGGCTGGCCTGACTGCAGTCAGGGGGCCCGGGATCGCTGGGGGCCCACGGCTCACCAGCTACTGATTTACAATATGAATCTTGAACTTTTGATATTTCCCTTCAATAAACATGCAAAATTTACGCTTATTCGAGTTAAAAAAGAAGGCTGGGGTGGGGGGCCCGCAAAATTTTGTGTCCAGTGGGCCCTTGTCGGGATGTGGGGGCCATGCATACCAGTTATAATGTGATACTTTTATAGTAGAACCGGAACGTACACGAGTTTTACAAACTCTGTCTCTGTCTCTATTAAACACAGTAAACGTAACACGCCATCATCATTCATTCATCATACTCTACACAACATGCGGATCACATTACTAAATACGAAAAAACACGTTGTATTATCGAACTCGAACTACAATTCGATTCGATTATTATTCACAACAGTGATCCCAAAATACTTGCGCATGCTTGAACTGAACGGTGCTCATTGACTTTAGTTCGCAAGCAGGCGCGCACTACAGCGAATCAACTATACTACAATCCAAACATGCGCAGATAAAGACGACTCAATTAGCATAACTGATTTCAAATGCAGGGCCCCATACAGACACACACTACTGTTGAGCGGAGAGGATTTGAGCGGTCTACAGTAAGCAAGCGTTACCGAAAGCGTTACTCTCGAACATCGTCATAATCGAAAACGACAATGAGGATCTGAGCGGCCTACAGTAAGCAAGCGTTACTCTCGAAAATCGTCATAATCGTAAACGACAATATCGTTTAGAGATTTTATATTAAGGATTATTGGAGCCTTTACAAAATCATTGAGGCTTCAATTGAAAAAAATTATAACTTTTAGTATTTAAAAAAAAGGATTTTTTTGTTTTATACATACTTCAAGGTTTTTTTGATTCAGGTTTTTTTCATAATTTTATTTTGACTTCATATTGACCATACACGGAAAAAAGTGGATAGTCAGATTCACTTTCATGCATAGTTAACTTGAAGTTTACTTGTTCACATTGTACAAGAAACAATTAAAATGGTTTCTGATACTGTATGAGATAGTTATCTCAAAATATACAAAACCTAAAGTCAGCATTACTACTTCAAATAGTAAAAAGAAAGATTACTAGAACAATCAGCTTCAATAACTATTTGAAATAGTACAGTTGAACATGTAAGCTGTATGAATAACTAATTTACATAGTAAGCAAAGAACTGTGAGTTTTACTTTTGCAAGTGACTTAGATCTCCTTTTTCGCATTGCAATAAGCACTGCGCGAGATTGGCAGCCTTACTATTTGAAATGGTAAGCAAATAAGTTCAGTGGCATAACTAGAAATGTGTAGGCCCCATCCACAAAATTTTTTAGGAGGTCCGTTTGAAAAAAAAAGAAGGCCGATTTATAACTTGCTTATAAAAGTGAAATTGTCGCAAATCATTTTATAATGTTTTCTCTTTTATCATAATATTACTTCATATAATTATTATGAATAAACATAGCGCATAACGTTTACTTTATACTTCAATACTTTTTTTTTTGTTTGGTACAAAATGTTAAGAATTTAAAAATATTCTGAAGAATCATATAAAAAAAATTGTTACATTGTTTCTACTATTGATATTTCCTCTTATGATACTTTTAATTTCATGTAACACTAAAAGTGCGATTAAAATTTTACTTGCCACCTCAGGTTCAAATATTTTATTATCTGGAAGAATTTTTTTTTGTAGAATAATGCATTTTTTTCGAAATATTATTTTTTGATACAATAATTACAAAATAATTTATGAAGTTTGTGGAGATTTATGAAATTTGTAGAATTTATGAATTTTTTGATCATTTACGGAAAATCATGAGGTTATTAAAAATATGCCAGAAGAGAAAATTAAAATCCGGCAAAATCTTCTGGAAGAGAAAATTAAAATTCCGCAAAATATGCCGGATCCGTATACGCTACGTTTTTTATTTAAAATATTAGTTATTAAAATGAATGTGTGAGTTAATACTTGTAAGCAAAATATTTTTCCCAAACTCATTACAAAATATTAGATATCTTTTCTAAGGTTTAATTAAAAAATTGTAATTGAACATATTTAAACCTACCTATTAGTATATAATATGTATTAAAAAAATCACTGATAAAACAGAGCACGACACATATTTCTTAGCTCGCCACGCTTTTCTCAGAGAAAACACTTGACCGAGGTTTTATCAGAAAAATCTAAGCGGTTCCGTGGCTCTCTTGACTAAGGCGTGCGCTAGATTTAGGTTTTAGGACAGGTTTTAGGTAGTTAGGTAGGGTTCGATTCCCCAGCGGGGGCGATTTTTCAAAGCGTTTGAGCGTGCGATCATATGTGTAAGCCTATGTATGTGCAATTGTGTAATAATAATCGTAAATTAAGTGCAGAAATCATATATAAAATAATTTTTTTCTGATCAAATCGATCCACGTTTTACATCATTTTTGTGGACGAAAGTTTCGAGCTGATCTATTCATAAATCGTGTATAGAATACGTACAGTGCATATAT
>CAKNWU010260690.1:0-17855 GCA_932072015.1 Andricus quercustozae | reverse complement strand
CAAAACACCAGGTTTAACAATTACGAATCGGAATTTTCTAAAAGCATATCAGTTTTTTGAAAAATAATTGATTGAATTAATAACTAATGGCAGTCAACTTTTTCCTACAAATAATAAGAGATATAATCATTACATTGCATTTTCATTCCAAATATTCTCTTTGTCTCACTAATCGCGTTGTCACACTTAGCCTAATCGACCTTATTGCAAATGCGCATACATATCAAATAAAAAATTAGATTTAATAACATTCGAAGTTTCAAGTTTTTCGCCCTTTTATCAGAATCGATTTTATTATTTATTAATTAGAAATATGGACTTGTTAATTATTATACAAAATGCTGACCAAAGAAAAAAGAATTAATGACAAGAACGTGCAATTGATATAAATTGAAATGGGAAAACCTGGATAATCGGAAATTAGCATGCATTTTTCAATAAAATAATTTGACAATTTGACGGAATTGTCAATTTTCTGTGATAAATATTTTTTTCAAAATAATGTAATAAATAACATGATAGAAAAATCGTGAAATTTGGTTCTAATTTGAATATATTATTTAAAAAATATGTTAAAAGTAACATTTAATGATAAAAACTTATTTATTTTTACCATTGTATAGTTTCAAATTTCATTGATTTCAAATTAGATAAAGAGCAAGATTTTTAAATTTTCGTGAAATTGGATTTTTAATTCAAGCTGAATTTCTCTAGAATTTCAACAGTCTTAAATAATGTCACAAAATTTCGTAGTACTTGCTAATAATTTTCATAAAAATTCTTCTGATATACCAGAAATTATCATAGGAAGTAACTGTGTTAGATATTATAATGCTTTTTCAGAATTCTCACGGAATTTCTATGAAGTGGATATTTATATAGAAATGTTTAGAATTTTTAAAATTCTATGACAGTAATTCTTGCAGAATGCTTCTTTAATTTCGCGAGGATTCCTTTCATATGTTCATAGATGTGCCACACGAATTCCGTAGAATTTATTTTGTACAAAAGTATACGTATACGAAAATTTTGTGAAATTACCTTGAATAAAATTCTACAGAATTCGTTCCACAGAATTTTTTTGGAATTTTTTCGTGCTATGGAAAATCTTCTATATAAATGATGAGAAATTATTTTTAAAACTTTCTCTTGAATTTATATGAAACCTCTGTATAACTTAAAAATAGTTCAAAATATTGCACTAATATTTCTTTTATAAAAATTCTTCTGAACTACTGCTGTACAAAAGCTGTTAAACTTTTGTGATTTACTAAGAAATTTTGCGGGATTTCTTATATAAAAATTCTTCTTCCTATACTATCTTCCTCATAGATTTTGTGAAATGGTTGCCATATAAATTTTGTGTATATTATTGTCAAAATTGGAAAAAAATCATATTAATCTGAAAAGTTAAAATTGGAATTATATGGAATTCTTCGGAAATTCCTAAATCATTTGAATAACTTCTGATCTTCAATTCTCTCCATATTTGTATCATTGCAATAGTTTTACTGAATTTCTTTGGAAAATCTATGGAATATTTGTTTAATTACCATGTCTCATGAAATATATTGCAGGGAAATATTAGATTTTTATATAAGTGTGTATCGGGAACTAAGAAGAAAATGTTTTTATTCATTATAATAAATAGCACGTACAATTTTCGTTTCAAAAATTTACAATTTTACCGCCTTATTCCTTTATAAGTATATATTGAATATAGATACGATTGATTCAGCTAATAAAAATTGATTTTCTCAATATAAAAATGTTATGATTTCCTAATCGATATTAAATTATTTCATAGAAATTATGACTTTAAAATCTGAAAAAAGAAAAAATATTTATAGAGTATATTTTTTAGAAGAACAGTCAATTGGTATCATTCTTCAGTTTCATCAAACTGGAAGTATCATTTCTATCCAAAAAAATTATCAAGATCGTTTAATTATTAAAATTTTTCAACCATATTTACATGGAACCTAAAAAATCTGTTTCTTGATGACTTTGACGATATCAACCAACCTTGTACTATAAAATTATGAACATCACTCGAAAGGAGCTGAAAAGACTCGCTAGAATGAAATGTAGATTCAAGATTAATGCTCGTAGAAATTAAGTTGTGTATATGTGTATTATTGTGCATAGGTGTGGCTAAGAATGTGTGTACAGAAATATCATTGTCAGTGTGTGTGACGAATGGGAGAATGAATTAAATCGTATCGGACCGTCCTGGACGTTCCTCTGTAAAATAAACGCCATACTTTACGCTTGTAAACCTTCGGTAGCGATCACTCACAAATTGACCCTCGCGTTACCGAGACAAAAAAAATAATGCCTTCAGCGTATTCACGTGAAGCCCTCGAGTATCACCCACTTTATTTGGTGACCACCGACTAATCACAAAACGATGCTCTTTTTCTTCAATGGTGCTCTTTCTGATAGATGTCGAATAAAGGCCTGTTTTCGTTACAAAAATTTAAGCAGCTAAATACTAATTATGATTTTATGTTTCTAAAACCTATGCTACGGCTTCATCTTTTTGTTTGATAGTATTTTGTTGATATCGTTTTCAGATACAAATTTTTATATATTTCTAAATATTGCGTTATGTATAAGTAGTTTAGGAAAGAAAAAATTATGTGTATAAAGAAAGTGGGTCTACTGAGTAGGTTAATGCAAAACAGAGTCAGTATTTATACAAAGTAGCAATAACTGAATAATTGTTTTAGTTTGATCTTTAGTAATAAAATTCTCGAGATTGTAAAATTTCATTTATAAGAAAGACCTTTCTTACTGATTTCAATCCCTTCCAAATATATTACCCATCCTGTAAGTCAATGTTCTGGTTTAATTATTAAATTTAAAAGCATCATTTTCTAAAACTATTTTCTTTCATTTACGAAGTCAATTTCTTTCCAGTCATCAATTTGACATTTTTTCTCTTTTTCTGTTGATAAATATAAATTTCACCGAATGAAGGTTCCTAAAACAGGTAAATTTACTAAGAAAGTAGCAGCAGTGTAAGAAACAGACGAAGAACCATTACCCGATCATTAGGCGGTTGGACGGTGATGAATATTCTTCGCTTTGAGGTTGGGGACGCACCTCCGGAGAACTTATCGCTCGGGTGGTAAAATATAGAATGGCTATGTCTTCAGTTCCAAAGCGGTTACGTTCAATTGACTGAAAATCGTTCACAAACTTACTTTGATGACTAAATTAGAAATTGCCACTTCTGTCTGCCTTACAAGAAATCCAAATGATGTTATATGAGTCGACAGCTTCCAAAGGTTCCAAAGTAAGTTCATTCATATCTACAAGAGCCATTTCAGTTGAAATACAAGAAAAAAATGATAAATTTCTAAATTTTGATTTGCGAAATCACATCTGTGGATTAATTTCTCTCTATTTATTCTATCGGCAGGTTTGAACCCTCATTATTCGAACACGCTCATTGTTGTTTCATTACGTACCTAATTATGCTGCTCGCGATAACGTAAATTCCGCAGAGCGCCTGACAATATCATATTAATTTGATAATACCTATCTCAACTTTGGATTATGTTGTCGCACAGAAAGATAATTGAGCAAACTATTCGTTTTTGTTGCGCCTATAGTTTATTGTCAGGACAAATTGGACAAATTGGCTATCTGTTCAATTAATTAGTGAACATTTGAAAAGCAACTCAATAATATAATACTCAATTACTATTACAAGAATTCCAACGAAGAACTAGAGTCTATTTTCCAATTTGCAAAAGTGCTTTTTAACACTAATTGAATTTTCCACTTGAGTTTCTTATTTTTATTTACGAAGAGTTTAAACACAGCACCTGCAGATAATTTGTCTCCCCTAAGGTCTTTCTTTCAAGTAGATCAAGATGAGATCTTTTTCGTTTTGAGGGCGCTTCTGCGTAACGGAGATTAGGTACGGTTCTCTTTGTCTTACTTCTTATCGGGGAATCCTGTGAAGCAGCGCCCCTCTTTCTCGTAAAACAGAGGAGGCAACGTTATCAGAGCAGAAGTCAAGAGAAGTTGGATTGACAATGACGATTGAGAGTTCCGAGGGAGAAAGAGAAGGTTCGTAGAGGTGGCTCACTGTCGGTCGGTTGCCGGACGATTCTCTCGAATTAATTCTTAGGGGTGGATTTGGGAAGGGGATGCCTGTAAGGGGTGTGAGTGGAACGAGTGGACCGTGAAATAACCAACCCCGCTCCACTCACACCCCCACCCTTCAATTCGAGACCCCGACAGTGGCGTAACCTCGTTACAAACACCGATTTACTCCTTCTTTGAACTCAGCTATACTATCTCCTTCAATTCCAAATTTTCGAGCCTCTATGTAAATTGAAAGCCACTTAAAATCTAGGATTAAATTAAAATCAACTGCAAGTAATCATTGATTAATCAATACTAACTGAAGGAATTATTGGTTAAATAGGGCCTGTTCGAAAAATTTGATAGATATTGTTATCTGCAATGTTTTTTATACTATCCCAATGGCACAGGTGAAATAGTGCACTTCAAAGTTTGAAAAGTTCTTCAAAGAACTTCAAAGTTTCAAAATTTCAGACATCTTTGTTTAGAAATTAAAAATAAAAAAGTGCGAAAAATCTCTTTGCACTTGAGATTTACAGATGTCACTTACATTGAGCTAGAAAAGATAAAAATTAGGAGGATTGAATATTTTAGAGCTGATGATTCAAGAATCGGCTTCAAAGTATGTCCCACAATTTGTCTCTGGTCTCGCTGCATTACGACTTTAGGATAAAATTTGGAAATAACCATTCAAAATATTTATAATTTAGGCTAAAATTTTTTATTTTATACTGTCGAAGATTTCAGTACAGTTAAACATTAATTTATAAACGTTGATTCCAAATAACAGTCAATAAGCACTAATTTTGCTCAATACTTTTTATAAAATGTCCAGTAACTTTCAAAATTAATGTATCATTCTATACCATGAGGGACTATTTTGAAACTTTAAAATCAAAATCGAATAAATCGTTAGACAAATTTTTTTTTTGGTATTTTTAAATATTTTTATCTGTTCTGCATATATTTTTAAACAATTTTTTAACTTTGTTATTTTATTATAGTGGCATGTTTTATCGCGCGACTTTTAGCAACGTGTAAAATTGATATCCATAACAAATACATCCCTTGTCCTCTTAGTTTTATATTTTCATAAACTTTTAGGTTGCCTTTAATTAAAAAAATATACATTTAAGGCGGTTCTGAGTTTTTTTTTATTTCCGAAAAACTCATCACTTAAAATGGTCAGTTTTTTGGCAATCGACCTTTAGAAATTACTGATTGTTTAGAAAAACTACCTTTATGGTTTTTTTAGGATTTAGGATTGATGGCTCGAATTTGATACACCAACTCCTTTTCGATGGATTGACGGGACTCTATGAACCGAAAATCGACCAACAATAGGTCATTCGAAAGGTTATTTAATAACCTTTCGGAAAATTTGATTGATTTTTTCATATCATCAACGAGTCTTTTTTAAGTAAAGATTTTCCAAAAAACGAGTTTTTCGAAAATCGGTAAATGGTGGCTCTAAATTGGTAAACCTGTAAAAACATAGAAATATATGAAAAATAAGCAAGTTTCCGATATGAAAATGAAAAATTATAATCGAATCTGGTATTTGACATTCTAAAATCTGCAAAAAAGACAAATTGGACAGTAAGCGTTACTATACACACGACACTCGTCATTTTTAGTATACATCACATGATACCACACTAAACAAGCACAGACATACAAACACATACGTGCATGAATACATGAACCCATTATTTTTAAAATTCAGGAAGCTGAATAATGTCTAACTGTGATTTTCTGGTCCGAACCCATGGTATACCAAATTAGAGCCACCCGGTACAAAATGTTCAGGTTTAAAAAGCATAACCCCTAAACAGAAGCATCTTCATATCTACCGAGCAATACTATTCTACTAACCCTACTTCACTACTACATACAACATTTATTGGAAAAACTACATTCCCGAAATAATGAGTAGAAATTTAAGACTTACCAGGAATGAACTCAGAATATCCGATTTTTTATTTTTCTGTCTTACACTTTTTGTGAAGCAACTGACACAGTGAAACTGTCACTATTTTCCACTGCTCTAAAGTGCGTTCAGTTCCCACTGTTAACAACCTAGTACATGTTTTAGTTTTCTAGAAATCCAGGTGTGCCAAATTCGAGCCCTGTACCAAATTACAGCCATCTCCTCTACTGTTATCAAACGGTAACTTCACCCCAACGAATAATATCCAATGTTGGACAAAGAATTTGGATAATTAAATCGTACTTTAACGAACATTTTAAAAGATACAAGCTTTGGGTTCAAAATACAATATTTGAATATAATTGTTTAATTTAGCTGCAGGTTTTCTCCTCCTTTTTCTAGTTTAAAGATTCGTTTTATGGAGATGGCGCAATGTAAGCCTGAAACTTCATTAGGAGCAATATTTTCAAGTAATAATTTGTATGATCCGTAAGCTGAATATTACAGCAAAATGTAAATTTTAACATTTTGTGCCATACTCTAAATATAAAAATCATATAACCACAAAAATTTTCAAAAGTGGACTTGCCGAACTCTTATGCGACAAAGTAATAAAAAAGCAATTGTATAATTATTTGCAAGCGGAGTATGATCGAAAGACAAAATGGAATTACAAAGGACACTGGAAAAATTACAACAGGATTAAGTCACAAAACGGGATGGGAAACCATAAAATATTTGGTAAGAGAAATAGGATTAAGTGATAAAAGAATAAATAAAAGGGTAGAATAAATAAAAAAAAACGGATTACAAGTGATCAAAATATATAGAGAAGCATACACTTTTGAAAAGAGAAATAGCGTACGGAATGTGGTTAAAAGGGATGGAAAAGGTTAGAATTATTCAAAAGAGTATCATTTAAAAAATGAAACAATAGAATAAACGCCGGTAGAGTTGAAATGGATAGCACCTCTGAAGAAACTTATAAGATAAGATTCGATACACAGTAATAAAATTGGATAGAAGTGGACACCAGTTTAGCGAATGGAGAATAGGATAGATTATTATGACAAATAATGAAACTTGGGTGTTATAAATAGTATTAAACAAATTTGGTGTAATGACTAGAAACAAATTTTGATAAAACAGTGTTTTTATGTTCAAGTGATATAAAGAGATAGAAAAGCATACACTTTTTGTAAGAGAAACATCATACGAAAAGTGTTAAAACTGGGTCATATTTTTCTATAGATTCTTCATCATTTCTGTCCTTTCCAATCAATTCCTATTCCAAAAGTTTAGGAAGATCGAAAATAAAAAGGGTATCGAAGTTCAATTTGCGGATATCAGATTTGTATTAGGTCATGTAGAAATTCGACTAATGATTGGGCAATAGTTGTAGGATGTACGAGCGATGGAACTAGCGGATTATCCAGTCGAGGTCAGAATCAACCACGTTCAATAGTAGATGGGTAATTAACACGATTGGTACGTCAACATCTGTGGTACCTGAACGGTGATAGTGGCAGCACTACCGCAGTAAAATTAACCGCAACGAGGTAGAATAATGGCTACGCGAATGTGGTAATTAGTAGAAATTAACCTGAAGATCTCAAAACGTTACAAATGATAAGAGGATCTAGCTACTATTTATCTACTTAAATACTATTGTTACACTACTTCCAATTACCCAGATAATTAAAAATTTATTCTTAGTCAGAGCATCATTAGAGCTCAACTGAATATTCTTTACTAAAACCAAAAATTAGTGGTAATGTTTTATAAAATTTAATTACAAACCATTCGAATTCAGTGAACTTATTTTTTTGAAAAGAATCAGAAAAACGGAATTTTCGTGTTCATTATATGCATTCTATTTCAGTTCATACTAGAACCAACAAATTAGTGACAAAATTTTACATAATTTCATTGCAAACCATTCGAATTCAATAAAGGCATTTTTTTAGATATAGCAGGAACTAGAGAATTTTCTTGTTGAGTCTATGAATTCTATTTCAGTGATTGTGACTAAACATGCACCTGTTACAAATTTAGTATTACCAATGTGGTTTTTAACATTAATATTAAATCTGGCATGTAAAATGTGTGCTACAAATGTGGTTTAGAAAAAGTTGTATCATTAATCTTGTGTAGTAAATCTGGTGATACAAAATAGTTTGGCTTAGCAAGTATGATTTAAAAAATGTGGTTTAACCCAAGAATAACAACGTATGGGTGGAATCCTACCCAAGCTCTTATTACTTGAAGCTGCGCATGCTCGAATATTTCTTATCACCTTCTCCTTCCCAGTACCCTCAAATCTAGTCTTGTTCTAGCCTATGCAGGTCAGAAAGGACAGGAAAGGCTATTCATTTTGCGATAAATGTGTTAAATTTTTACATGGTGTGCTTAACAAAGTGATTTGCTATGGCTGCCTGAATGCTGATGATTTTTCAGAATAATTCGCTTGAGAATTTTGATACCTACTTTTTTTACAAACATTTTTTTCCCACAAAATGAAAATTTTGTATACCTATTTGATTTTGATTGTGAATAGTTTTTTCCCAGAAAAGTTTTGTATCTGATTTTGTTAGTTCATGCAAAAATTGGTTTCTAGTATTATTTGTTACCAAGCATTATTTGTGATAAAAATTTTAATTGAAAAATAATATTTAATTACTCTCAAATAGATTCCCAACCATGTCTCCAGTTCAGAATTTCAAATTAATCACAAATAACGGGAAATATTAACTTGGGTTGGATCCCACCCCACGTCGTTAGTAGTGTTCTAAAAGTTTACGTTGTTGTTCTTGGGCTATTATTATTTCTCATCAAGCTTTATTTGCAATACAAATTTTCATTGAAAAACAATATTTTATTATTCTGAAATAGATTCCCAACTATCTCTCCCCTTCAGAATTTCAAATTCATCACAGATAACAGGAAATATTAACTTGGGTTGGATCCCACCTCACGTGGTTAGGAGTGTTCTGAAAGTTTACGTTGTTGTTCTTGAATTAACGGCATCCTCAATGTTTTTTAGAAAGTACAACAAAAAATGTGCTTTAGTAAACATGGTTTTACACACTTAATTTAGAAAATTGTATGTAGCAGCTTCAGCTTATCAACTCGTGTTAAAAAATATAGTTAAGAAAAATAGGTGCTAAGAATTGGGTCAACACATATTTTGTTATAAATATGTTGCCTTGATTTTGCAAATTATTGATGCAAATGGATGTTTAAGATTAACAAATGACGTTATGAAAACTTTATATTACGAGTGTGGTTTATCAAATAAGGTGCTCAAAATGTTGTGTACAAAAGTTGTCGTTACAAATTTGTCTTTGAAAAATTGGTGTTAAACATTTTTTCCTGCTAATTTGGTGTTGCAAATTAGGGTTTGCCAATTTAATGTTCTCAATTAATAATTTATAATTGAAAACCAATTATAGGAACAACATTTAGAGAAATTGCGTTAGTGTTGAGATAATTGACTGGGTGGACAATTGGACATGGTAAAGGATTAGTCATTGTTGAGGTTACAACGCACTGTAGTTGTGACAAGACTAGAGCACGCCACTGCAGTCAAGGTTCCATTTAAGCGTGTAATAGCTCAATAGATGTCGCATTGTTGTTGGCAAATCATGAGGGGTTCTTGCAGATTGGAATAAATAAGCACGGGAAGCGCGCTCAATGCACTTTGGCTTAACCAAGATAAAGCCACTTCTTAGCGTGAAATCTCGTCCCAAAAACCACCCTACCGCCCACTCTTGCGTCCCCCAGTGTCCTCAGCTAAGTCGAATGGTAGAACAGAGGCGAACAAAAGCATCCCAAATCGATGGATCGGCTCTAGGCGTTATCTTTCGCGTCCGCGCTTCTATTTCACTTCTCAAATTCTCTTCCCTTTCACTGATTAAGTAATCTTCACTTGTAACTGAGTCTTGGGTAACACACAATAATTGCCAAACATGTTTTTTATTTTAAATATTTCTTTAGATATTTTAATCAAATATCTAGGTAATTTACTGTAATTGTTAGATACAAAAATATATTTAATTAAAGAGAGCATTGAACTTAATAAATTAATAATTAAATAATAATATTAATAGCATTCACACACTAACATAAGATGGGATTCGGAACCCACCACACCCTACTAAAAAAAAGTCAGGAATCGTCAGAAAAAAAGTTAGGACTTCTGACCATTTCTGACCACTTCTGTTACGTTTCTCGACGGAAATCGTCAGGAAAAGTCAGAATTCACGAGAAATGTTCAGAAATCGTCAGAGCTTGGGTTCAAAGTATAATTCTTTTATGAGGGGTCCAAGAATAGAATGCCATAAAACGTAATCCCTTTTATATTTCCCAGATTATTTATATTATTTATTAATGTTTATTTATGCATACTCTCTTTTTACTTATATTCAATTATTAATATTTAAATATTAAATGACTCTGAAGATGAATCTGCAAATTTTGTCCGTTTTAACGTATCTCTTTCTCGTTTACAAGATACAGCATATTTATCTTAATTTTAAACTTTTTAGGAAAATTTTTTAGATATCTGAAATCGCCGAAACCCGTAGATTCTTTAATTTCTAACTTTTGAATCAGTATATGCAACATTGAAAAAAAAACTATTTTTAATTTTTAATCCTTTTGGGTTGCCGTACCTGTGGTCCTAGACGATGAGCTACCTGATAGGACGTCAATTAGCATATCTTCAGAAATAGTCAGCCTCCTCAGGAATGGTCAGGATTTTCAGGAATCGTCAGAACTGCTGACCATTTTTGACGATTCCTGACTTTTTTTTAGTAGCGCAGCTTCTCTGCTACGGTTCCGAAATATAGCTTTAGCCCGCCACTATCTGAGCTACGCAGGCTGCTAATTTCATAATCTATTAAATTATCTATGAAGGGGAAAATATAAACAAATGTAAAACATACAATATTTAAAACTTGAAATTAGCAGTGCATAATACAAGTGTTTTAGTAACAGATGCAGGGAAATCGTGATATTTCGTCTATGTAGAACAGAATGAAAATCCTCCATTGATGACGTAGCGAGAAATATTTTTAAAATCCAGCCTCCGAAATTCAGTTACGTTATCGCGATTTCCATATTTGCGATGGAAAAAAACCTTCACACTCGTAAAAATCGCTTATTTCCCTCCCTAATTGCACAATATACTACTGTATTTAACCTGTATGATAAGCGTCACATTTTATGCTTTTGAAGAGGGACCCAAGTGAGACTTTTCTACCTGGGGCCGTAATGGGCGGAAAAGTGTCACTTTTATGTTTGCTTCACAGGCATGGAGTGTGCTATATATCGTGCAGGTTGAGAAAAAATATCATGTGTATCATGGATGGACAATTTGACAATCCCTAATCGTGCGGCAACATGAAAATAATCTTTTTATGTTAATTAATAAAATCCATTGGCTTATAAAGAGAAGTCGCATTATGTGCGTCGCCGATTCGACTGGGGCTTCACAGAGTGAAAGTACATCAAAATCCATTAGGTGCGTATTTTTTCTTTCGATCGAATGGGCCTCAGTTTCCGAGACACCGAGGTTTGAGGATTTGCGCTCGAGCGCTGGGCTCGACACTGTAAGAGCCCGAACACCGGACTTCGCGCTTATGTGTGTACCGGCTATAGCGGAGAGTCGAGCGCTCGAGCGTAAATACACAAACCTCGAGCTCGAAAACTAAGGCCCATTGCATCAAAAGAAAAAATACGCACCTAACGGATTTTGATGTACTTTCACCCTGTGAAGCCCCAGTCAAATCGGCGACGCACATCTCGCGACTTCTCCTTGTTACACTGAAAAAAATGGTTAGTTGTGACAAGAAGCTCTTTATTAGTAGAGATGGTATTAGCTGCGACAACTACTTCGATGGTAAAAGTAAATAGCCAGTTTAGTGCGACAACAAGTCGCCGTTAGTAATCCTACGTCGGTTATATTAGTAACAATAGTAATTCTAGTCACAACAAAGAAAGTAGTCACATTTACCACCAATATATTTTCCAAGAAATAAAAGTAGTTAAAGTTACAAGTTTCCCTCCTTGGCGACATTGGCAGAACTGAAACCTGAGCAGTGCTGCCAACATTCGCACCAAATTATCGCGGCATGTTCTCGATCGTCGCCATTTTTATCTTAACCTTTTTGTTTATTGTGCAGTATTGAAGACCATGAAGCCTGTCGCATCGATCTAAATTTTTAAATAGACTTACTACTACTGCAAGTCTGTACTTTTAAATATTGAAATTAGAGTAGTTTTCTCATTAACATCCCAATGTGCATGCGAGTGTATTTTGACAAGACGTCTTATCAGGACCCGGTTTCTATAGGAAGTCCTGAGGACCTCTTGTGTCCACTAATTAGAAATTATAGTAAAATCTACTATAATTTCAATATTGAGAAGTACAAAATTCGCAATAGTCCACGAGCCAGTAATTTTAATAGTAAAATTTTCTAGTTTCAATAGTAAGGACTACTAAATTAAGTGAGATCCACTAGCTTATTTGTAAGACTAACTTATTTAATAGTAAGACTTACTAATTAAAGTGTTAAGGTCTACTACCTGAAAATAGTATGTACCATCAAAGGTTGTCGCAACAACAAGTAAAGTAGTGAGGACAACTACTACCAATCTTGAGAATAAAACTAGTAGCCTCAACCAGTTGAATAGAAGCGGCATATATTACAAACTAAAGTAGTTGGCCCTACTACTTTATTAGTTGTGGCAACAAACTATTTTTTACAGTGTAGTTTCAGTCAGTTTTAGTTCACTGGTATATAAAAAAGCTTGCATATAACATTTAAAATGTTCTTTTCGGTCGTGTAAAACAAGAAAGCCCATAACTACATTTGGTGTGAAATTTGAGATATTAATATATGCGTTTTGACGATCGCACAAACTTCCTATTGTATACGTTATATAATTTAGTATTAAACAATGGTAACTAGGGTTTTAATCAATAATTGTATACGCCTGCATTTGCAACATTTTTAGTCATATATAATAAAAGGCCTGTAACTAGCCATGCAGAAAATCAAAAACCTGTAATTACCTGAGCTCGTACAGTGCATCGCCATTTCTTTGAAAATAAACTCTTTTCTATTTTGCTTTACGAAAAATACATTTGCCCCTGTATCTTAGTGCGATTCTTAATTTTGTTAACGGTTTTTTTGTTTTGCGCGGCAGTTTTGTAGAGCACGGAGAATTAGTCTTGAAATTTTGCTAAATTGTTTACCTAAGAAGTTTTGTAACGTCAATAGGGCGATATTACCCAAATTATTATTTGTTCTTAATATTGATTTGGAATGACGTTTAGTAACTAAATAAATTAAGAAATTATATTTAAAGTCATTATGACTTCAGTGACCATTTCGTGTGAAAATTAACTATTTAACAATAAAGTCCAAAAATAAAGTATTTAATAATCAAATTTCTGTCCACCTTCAAGGTTGTTTTCTTAGCACATTTCAATATCTCCATTTTTCCTTAGCGTACTAAATCGATTTTATAATTTTTTATGCACAAAGTTAATCTCTGAAAAAAATCGAAACTAAGAATTCCGTGTAATTAGAAGTGACCTCTAAACGATCCTCAAAAACTTTTTTTTAATGCAACTATAACTCCTTTTTTTCCTGATTGCAGATTTTGTTAGAAAGAGGCATTTTAAAGCAAAAACAATTTGTGCTTCATTGTCACTCAAGTTTAAAAGCACTATCATGAGTTGATAGATTTCCAAACGTCTACCGCGAAATACTCGAGTTTTTATCTAGTTTTTTATCACAATTAGAAAAAAATTGAAGTTTTGATCATAAAGTGGTCATCTAGAATTAGCAAAATTTCCATATTTCCTAAACTTAATCAACAGTTAGAACGCGACAGAGAATAATCAAAGATAGAGAAAAAGTAGTTTCTAAATGTTGCTATAGAACAATTTGTTTCCAATACTTTAATGTTAATGTTAACTAGATAACTAATAATAACTAATGGTAATGTTAACTAGATAACTAACTTCTTTTCGCTTTTCGATTTTTCGAACATCAATTTCCTCAAACTTTGATAACTTGTTCTGATGAAACTTTTTTGGCCTGAACTTTCGCTTTGAAAGAGGTTTTTCTTCTTCTATTTTAAAATCTTGATTTAGTTTTTACAGAATGTTTTTTTTCGCTTCCCTGAAAAATTCCGATTTTGTTGGTTATCTAGTTCTATACCGCCACCCTTCAACTATAGAGTAGAAATGGAGTTAAATAAACTCCATTTTGACCCTATAGTTGTCCGATAATTCCACTTTCTTGACAGTATATTTTCTGGTATCTTCCAAATTTTGCAGAAAACAGACGGTAAGGACAGCATAGTTTTTCAGTACATCTCACAAAAAATTTCTGTATATCTCACAGAATGTTCTGTCACCATTACAAAGAAACGCAATCTGTCACCATTCTGCAATATTATAGCAGGCTCTTTATTTCTTACAAAAATTACTCTTCTTTGTTTCCAAAATTTAGTTACTCCTTGAATCTTAAGCAAAATTCCAAATTTTTTAAATGCATTTGAAGGGCTGCATTACAGAATTAGATAACCAAAATTTTTGCCCAGAATAGGCTTTTTGCATAAGAAATTCTTGAAAAATCTAATACATGTTGTGTTAAAGGGATTTGGTCAGAACCTGATTTTTAATATAGTAATAAAAAGTTTGGTAATTCAAAACCAGATAACTGACGCTCTGCACTTGTCTCCCGTCTTTTTCTTCTTTTGTTTAATTGCCTAACCTCTTATCTTTTTTTCAAAGAATTTTCTAAACCTATTTCTTTTCCTACAAGTTTTTCAGTACATTCAAATAATAAAGTACTTATTTTTTTCAAAGGAAAAGCCCTTGAATAACACTATTTGCCATTTTTTTCAACTCCAAAGTATTAATCAAATTCCAACTTAAAATCTTCGTTTACTGCAAAAGTAACTTCTATTAGTTTTTTTTTGTTGCAATTATACCTTTCTTTATTTTATAGACCTCTCAGTGAAAAATTGCCTGTTGCAGTGCAATACATTCATACTTAATCTCCATTTTTCCGCAACAAACTAATTTTTTTAAATGAGAACATTTGTATTCTTATTCACCTTCCGCGTATCACAGCAGCAAATTTTTCTTATAATTTAAATTAGAAAATAGATTTTTAGTGGCTTTACAAAGATGATTTTCAAAACCCATGAAATTTGTACTCCCAAATTCTTGAACAATTTACTTAGAATTGGTTAATTTTTTTTAATAAAACTCATTTTCTTTAAATTTGGTAACTGAGTATCTCGGGAGTGAGTTTTTATTCTTTGTTTCAACTGAAAATTGGACTGTTTATCGTAATCCGCAATCGAGCCTGTTCCAATTGTAGGTTCCAATCACTTTGAGATTGTAAACTTCCACACATTCTGTTTCTCAGAACTAGATAATGTTTTTACTTTTTTGGCCTCAATTCAGAAACACTTCAGCTCCGGGGTGAACGTTTGTTTTATTTTTAAATGGTGATTTATATTTTAAAGAATGTTATTTCGCTCTCCTGAAAAAATTCCGATTTTTTTGGTTACCTAGTTCTGTACTGCCACCCTTCAATTCGTCATCTTGCTCGAAAATTCTCAAGAGGATAATGAACACTGCATCGATATCCTGACGTAAGTTGCCTAGACGTTAAGATAAATAACTATACCTTATCAAATCTACCTTACCAACCCTTCTGTAGAATTGCCCGTGTGCATCCGTACGTGCGCTCGTAGTCTCTCACCTATACGCCCTCATTGGCAAGCAGGGTACGGAATTCGGTTCGACCTCAACAGTGCAAACAGAGGCATTGATTTCGCCGCTTTCAAACACCCCCTCGCAAAGCGTCAGTAGCAGGAAGGAAGGAAGGGCGGGAATGAGAGGAATGAGGTTTGAGGGATGAGTGATAAGGGTGTGAGGGATTGAAATAAGGGAGGGTTCGTCGACCTGCGCATTTCATCGTTCCGCAAATCCCTGTGAACGCTGACAACACCGACGTCGACAACGACCACGACCACGGTTCCTTGTCTACGTGGTGGCCGGTTCCAATAATAATGCTAATTGTAATAGAGTGAGCGGTACCGATTCCTATATCACCACACCTTCGATCCCTTACACACATAGTGTCTCGAGCTCAGTGCCTCTGTCTGTGGGAAACTGAATTGAAATACGCCAAATGTAAATTTTCCAGGGTGCTTTTCATTTACATTTTCGCGGGTTTTAATGCGGGATATTACTTTGTCGCTGAATTGAGAGGAGAAATTTAGAATGCGAATATTTTTGGAGGATAGAAGGAACTTTCGTAAAGTCTAAAAATAAAGTATCTAAAAGTTTTTTAAACTTTCGAACATAAAGAAACTTGGATTTGATGATGTTATATAGGGGAACCAATAATCATGTCTTCTTACATTTTGCTACAATTTCCGCAATAAAAAGTAATAATGGTCATCAGCTGATATGCATACAACGTCGTTTTTATCACTATTTAAATAATAACCCTAAGACAACCAATTTTTACATTATCATCCTTATGAGAAGGTATTGGTTTGATGTAAAATTTAACTTAGTTGGTTTTCATAAAATCTCTACGTTTTTAGATCTCTCAAGTCAGAAAAAATGATTTTTACGAAGGTCTGTCTGTAGAATGCATGTCTGTCTGTATCCTGTGGGCACGATAACTTTCGAAAAACTAATCAGATTTGATTGAGCTTTGGCACACGTTTTTAGGACACAAGAAGAAAAAATCAGTTTGTTAGCCACCTATTTTCGATAAAAATTCAAAAAGTTAGAGCATTTTCAATTTTTTTTTTAAGATTTGAAAATTCTATGTACGGGTATTTGTATTGTTTTGAAAGTCGAATAATTTATCCCAACGACTTATTTCGGTAAAAATAAAATTAACAGAGTTATAAGATTTTCAAAATGCAAAAAAACAAATGAAAATAAACATTTTAAGCCAAACAACGCACGATATGAAAAAAATCAAGAGAAGAAACACGTTGATTTTTGAAATCGCAATAAGATCATTATAACAACTTTTTGAATTTTCTTGAAATATCGAAAATTCAAATTTTGATCACACAAAAATAATGAAAAATAATAAATTCCATTTCCGGTCAAACTATGCGAGAAAAGATGAAAATAAATTATTCAGCCAAAAAGGATCTATAAATTCGTTAAAAATCACTTTTTCAGTTGGCGCCTAATTTTTGTTTTTATTTGTAAAAAACAGCATTAAAAATAAAAAAATAAAATTTTTTGGATAAACGACACAAGCCACGAAAAAAAATGAATAAATGAAAGTTGTTCCCCAAAAAAGAGCTACAAATTTGTTATCAATCATTTTTTGATAAGACGCCTAGTTTTTTTTTATTCGTGAAAAATGACATTACAAATAAACATATTAAATTTTTGTTGAAAAAGGCACAACGTACAATAAAATGTTTAATAACAAAATTGTTTTTAAATTAGATCGGAAAATTTGCTTTTAACCTTTTTTGCACACGCAACACTGATGAGAATGTGTTCGTTAAAGCTTTAACAAAAGATAATTCACAATCACTAAAATTCAGTTGTCGATGGTTGGATGAATTTCAGTTGTCCTATGCAAAAATATGAGAAATGTACAATGACCGGGCGCGTAGCGCGAGGTACATACACTGTCGAGCAAGAAGCGCAAGATCCAGCGCGATGAGAATGTGCCCGTGCAGAGGGCAGATTTTTTTCTCTACAGAAAACATTTTTTTGTCTTATAATCAAAATTTGTTTCATAAT
>CAKNWU010260688.1:0-11946 GCA_932072015.1 Andricus quercustozae | reverse complement strand
AATTTAGTTCTATTTGCCCTATTGCTCAACATTCTTGTCCTTTTACGGAGGCTTTCCAGGTGGGTATTCCACCATTCTGCTCCCTTCCTAGACTTAATTGTGCTTGTAGGGCAATTTTTCTCATATGATGCAGTCAGAGCCCTTCGCAGAAAATCTGCGGCGTGCTCTAACTCATCAATGGTACCATATCTTGTGGGAAATTCCGCAAGCCTCCCTTTGAGTTCCTCTTTATACGAGTCCCAAAGTGTATTTCTGGAGTTTCTGATCTTCGAAACCACTGGTTTTCCTAGGGTTAATCCAAACACGATATATTTGTGGTCCGAGAGAGACTCCTCATCGGAGACTCTCCAGTCCACTACCCTGCTCCTCAGTGCACCCGAACATAGAGTCAAATCGAGAAACTCACTCCTGTTTTTAGTTTGGAATGTGGGAGTATCACCCCGATTCAAAATCTCGAGCTCTGTGCCTGCTATATATTCGATTAAATCTCTCCCTCTGTCGTTGATGTTTGTGCATCCCCACACCGTGTGGTGAGAGTTTGCATCACATCCCAACACCAGAGGGATTTTATTCTCCTGACAGTGCCGAATTAGAGCCTCCACCTCTCTAGGAGGCGGAGGTCCCCTGGCATCGACAGGGGAATAAGCCTAGGCGATAAACACCTCTAGCCTTTCTCCGCTACTGCCCCTGAGTCTCGCCTTAATAACGGTGAGATCTCTAGAGCAGAATTTAGGCACCAAAATCGCATCGATACCCTTGACGGCTATGCATGCCCTTGGCGCTTTTTCTCGTGGGCCCTTATATATGGAGCCACATCCTGATAAGCCACTAATCCTTTTCCTGAGTAACCAGGGTTCTTGGATTAGGGCAATTCCTACCTGCACCACTGACAAGCGCCTGGGCAGAACCGCCGAGACGCCTTTGCTGTGGTGCAGATTAATCTGCATCATGGGGATTCCCGTCTCAGCCATTAAAAGGCTAATTCAGGGCCCCTAGATTAGGTAGGTAATCCAGAGCCGCAAAGGCTCCAGAAAATCGCACCGCTTGTGGTGGACTGCCCCCTGAGGGGCCTTCCACCACTGGCGGTGGGTTAGAGGAGGGTCCCGGAACAGGCCTCTTATTGTTTTTGTTTTATTTTCGTGTTTAATTTAATTGTCCCACGAGAAGCTAGGGAAGTAAGAAACACCCCCTGCAGAATCCCGCTTGCAGGGGGCGGGTCTACATACTATGGGATTCGACATGGTGTCCCAAAGTCCCCGTAAAGGCACCTCCTTTGAGACCCCGGCCTGTCCGCCTTTATTGAGGGAGGCATGCCGGGATATTCAAGGATTTGTTAACCCTGGTACCCTTCAGCCCTTGACACGGCGATCACATCGTAGCTTGGGAGCATGAGAACTCGCGCTCTCGATATTCCAGGATGCTTACCATTACCCCCTGGAAGGATCGCTCCTTACTTTAAGTCCCACTGACTAGAGTCCGTCAGTTCCCCAGAGTAGCTAAACCCCGTGATGCAGCCTCTCTGGTTCACCTATCCAGATCTATAGCCCTGTGAGACCCATAAGCCAGTATTAGTACTAGCAGTCATTTTTTAGTGTGTTCGCAAATGGCTGACAGTGCAAGTACTGCCAACATAACCGTGTGTGAACTTGGGAGTCGTCAGGGAGCGGCAGTGATTGCAACGTTGGTGGATAGATCATCACAGGTGCACAACCCATCCTTCTCGTATTTCTTCGAGTAATCGGGATACTCGATAGAGTTCTTAAATTTAAAGAAATGTAAGTTTGGGTTACATAATGAAAAATATGACAGAATTTAGGAGTATTTTAAAGATTTTAACAGAATTTGAGAATTGGTAATTTTCAATAATATATTTATTGTCTACTTTATGAACATAGTTGAATATAAGTTATTTATTTATGGTAAATATATTTTCAAACAAAAATAAAACACAATCAAGAAGTTTTACTGTCAAAAGATTAAAGTTTTCTATTGTAAACTACTTAAATTTTAATTTACCGACAATTTACGAAAAAAAGTCCGCCGTTTATATTTTCGGCAATATTCTCATTCTCTTTACCGTTATTACGTCCCAGGATCTGCAGTCGAATTTCATTACTTTGTAGCCATTTGCTGATTCGTTGACGGAGAGTTCGGAATGCCGCCGTTGAGTGGTGGAAACCACTACCGCAACACTAGGTCATGTTTAAATGAAAACGCCATTGTTTATGTTCACTGAATCACAATATTTATTCAATAGTTTATTTCATTTTATTGTTCACAGGTGGCTGATGCACACTAGTGAAATTAATTAATGACGAAACGCGTCGCGTTACAAGTTTGTATTATTTGAGTCTTTGATTTACATTGAATCACAAATTGTATACGTTGAAAATTACAGAACTAGAAGTCGCAAGTTCAAAGCTGTTTTCATCGGTTTTCGAAATACAGAATCTGCCCTTTTTTAGTTGTGCGTGTTTTTTATATCCTTTGAATAGGAGGAGACTTCTTCTCTCTCGTCGGCCAAGAACCAATCACATTGCTTACGTCATGGAATTTTCCTATCGATTAGCCAATAAGAAAGTAGGTCAATTCGCTCCGCCAACAGGATATGAGTCAGAAAATGAGTCATTCGATGATTGACATGCCTAACCACGAAAAAGTCTAAATAAGTCCAAAGTCCATTTTCCATCCGGTCTGACTGACCCCATACACTCATTAATGATACTAAATTTAGACCTATGACTCACTAAATAAATAAACACTTCACTTTAAGTCGCAATTTATTATGTACTGGGTAAAAGTTCAAGCTAACATAACCTAACTTCAGGATAGAGAGGAAGTACTGCGTTATATGTAATTATTTTGTTCCTAGCAGCTTGCAACTTATTTAGGCTTTGTAACGTGAACGTTCTAATACATGAAACTTCCTTTCATGTTTTTGTATTTGAAAGTTATTTAATATTTGTATTCTAACTTGTGATCATTTAAACTGATTCAAATTGAATCTGGAGCTTCTTGCCGCGATTCCTAGAGTTCGCTGGTGTGAATTTTAATTCGCAAACGGGCCACACCGTCACATCCGTTCTCAAAGTAATATAACCGACTCATTACTCAACACTCGATAACAGATACTAGCGTGGATGTGTTTCCGAACTTTCCCGTATGGTGACACTACTTGAATGAGCTTGGAACTGCCCTAAAAATGGTATGCCCTCTCCAGCAGAGGCAGTACCTTTGGAGAGAGATCACTATAAAATAAGGTGAACTGACTTGGATTTTGTCTGATGTTTGTATGTATGTATATATAAAATAGAATTATTGACTGTAATATAGAAAACCAAATAATTATGTATGTATGTATATCATTAAGCTATTTCCCTTTCGGCGAGCCTCTAGGGGTAAGCGTGACACTACCCGATTCGGGTAGTGTTTTTTAGATGGATAGTTTCTTGTAGTAAATAACTACAAGTGTGGGTTCACCACACCGACGATAATAATAATAATTTAATAATAATTATTTAGATATGTAAAAAAGGTTAATTACTGTTAAGATTGGAATGATAATCGAGAATTTGATTTGTACAAAACTCTATAGTCTATGGTGAAAGAATAGTACAAACTAGACTGAAACACATTTAATCTACTTTATCACCAAAGTAACTAGAAATTGAGCGGAAAAGTCCAATTTTTGTCAGATTTGATTTTCAAATAAATATGAATTTTCGTCGTTCCAGATCGAAAGGAAAGCCACTGAATATAGATTTTAGGATGAAAACAATTCGATAAATTGAGATATGTCAAAGAGCACACGATACTTTACCCAATCACCATAGGCCGGAACGTGCGATTATGCTCGTTGAGTGGTGAATGCGCATAGCATTACTTATTCTCTAGTGGATTAAAGCCCATTCAGTCCACGGTGACGTCAACAATCGAGAAAACACCAACTTAGATTCTTCTCAACGAGCATTCAAGACTCAAGTTCCGGCGCGGGTATTAAGGAAAGTATATTTATCGCAAAATTGGCAGATGGCTGATGTCATCCTGCACGTATTCCTATGATTCGCGAATGTTCTTATAGGGTAACTTTTTACGAAGCAGAATTTCAAAGTTCAAAATATTTTTTCTAACCACGTATTAGTTTTTTTTTCATTTTCACGTATTAGTTAGTATCTCTGACAATAGATAGCGCCACTGTAAACTTATCATAGAATCTTAGTTGCTATTTCTACTTAATTGCGGCTAACCATGACACAGATTATTTCATGTTCAGCGGACTACATAAGGGCGAGATATGCTCTAGAACTATGTTCTAGACGATGATCCGGGGAACAAACTGGACTATCACCTTGAAGTCTCCCCCTCATCTAAGACAGACGTTGTACAGCAGTGCTCGCCAGAAGTCAGTCTTTGATTGACAAGATTTACAGTGTCAACAACGAAGATTAGGCCAAATAGCCCACAATAAAGTTTCATTTAAGTTATCCTTTGAATTGTCGCTAGTCTCAGTACCAGAACCCTAGGGGACCTCTCACGTGACCTTTCCATTGCAGAGGACTAGAACCGGTTGAGAAAAATTAAAATTTGGTAAAATATTCATTAATAGAATTTTCATAGGTTGCATTAGCTTCAATATATTATGGCGAGAAATTCTAACAATTATATTTCATATCTTTCATTTCTGTTGATCTTTAGAGATTTATTTTATCTTAGTTTTCCAGTTCTTGCATGAATTATTTGAGATAAGTGTTTAATTAGTAACTATTTATTAGGTTTCAATCATTGTATAAATTAACAAGAAGATGCATCTTGGTAAGCATCTAGCGAGACGTGTACGTGCTTCCACGGGCGACGGCATCTTTTCCCCCAAATCCTCACTATAGCCCCTTCAGCTATAGTACAGTGAGTCGTCCGTGCATGCTGATACAACAATAAGATAAAATTTTGATTCCTACTTGAATAAGATAAATAGTGTTTGACTAATTTCTTCGTTTTATGAGTTCTTTAGCTGATTAGAAAAGGAAGTTGAGAAATTTTTAATAATTCTAGGCTAAAATCGGGCTCAGAGAAATTTTATTGCAAAAGGTGTTTGTCCATTTTGTACATAAACTATGAGTGAGATACCAAAATGCGCGAAGGAAGTATTATGCATTTTGACATAATCTTATTGATTTAATTTAATTTAATAATTTAATTTAAGTTTAATAACTATTGTAGGAAAAATGCATGGCAATATATGTGCATGTAACAATCTAATGTAAATGGCAATGGACAAAGGAAGGGTGGAAAAGCAAAATGAGGTAACGGACAAAATGACAATTGTGCAGGAGAGCGGAAAAGCATTGTGTAAAATGGAAATCGCAATTACAAAAATTAATTAAATACTTCTTCCGAGCTGACGTGTTGCTTAATCGATACCCAGAGTGTTTGATTGAAAAAATTTTCCAGTTTTTAGAAAATATTATACTGATGCTGAGTTACTGACTTCACGGGGAAAAGTTTAGTGAAAAAAATCATTTAGTTCCGAGAAAATTAAGTTTTAGTTTTATGGTGAAAAGGTCATGCATTCACGTCCTCAAGATGTTGATTTCATGAACACGGAAAAAAGTTTTATCGAAAAAAGTTCATCTTTTCCGAGAAAATGAATTTTCTAGGACATGTATGCCGTTCGAGAATGTCGTAAAAAATATTTTTATTACAAAAGTCTTTATTTTATTTGGATATGAAAATGAAACATTAAGGTATTTTTACCATACAAAATACGATTTCGAATAAATCCTTTTAACACGATGTGTATTTGAACTTCTACAAATTTTCAATAAAAAATCCCCATTTTCGGAATATGTTCAGTTATCTCCTTTTGACTTTCCACTCCTTAGATATACAACACAATTTAACAGAATAAAGGAACATTTTGTAGTATGAGTACAACACTTTTTAATTTTGATAACAATATTTGCAATTGCTAAAGACTTTTTGAAATCCTATATTGACCGGCGAGTTGTTAAAGAAAATTGAGTATTTTTGTATAATTCATTCAATTAGGCTCAATTTTTTGAAATTTTAAGACATAAGAATTAATTTAAACCGATTCATTTTGCAAACCAATTCATTTGTAAATATCTGAATATGCAATTGCGAGATATGCACGCCGAGAAGTACGAGCTGGTTGATCATGAAGAACGTAACCCTTCGTAGGATTACTGAAAAACGACAAAAAAAATGACAGAAAAACTTTCTGTCTGTCAGGCACTTGTCGTGTCAGTCTACACCTGCTGAAAATGATGAGCCCTGGTGTACAGGATGGCCGTTCTGTAGTATCTACAGGACGGCAATATAGAAAGAGGCAGGGTTGCAGTGTTCATTGATCTTTAATGCCTTTGGTATTTTTCTGCACCATGCGTAAGAAAAAAGAGATATGTGAATAAATTAAAATCTACATATTACACTTACGTATTCCATTTTTTCACCAATGTTTTCAGGCATGCTTATTAAAGTTTTATTATCCATGTTTAAAGTTGTTGATATTTTTGTATTGCTATATTCCATATTTCTGTGACTTCCATCGTAGTCATCGTCTAAGTTTGTTGCCACCACATGCGTTGAACATATGAATAATGTTATCTGGAAGAAATATTAAAATGCATGAAACACCGGAGAAAAATGTCGAATATGTTTAGATATTTCTGTTTAAAAATATAAATTGCAGTTTGAAACAGTAGGCAATTTTGTTAATGCCGCTTTTGCTCTATTATAAGAGGCTCGTAGAACTACGTCCTAATTGCAGAGTGATTTCTAATTGTCTATAAACGTTTTTTGTATCGCAAGTTTTCATATCTGTACAGTGTTATGTTATGGTTGTATTATTTTCTCATCCAATTCCTGTCATTGATCATTGAAAGAAATGAAGGTGATTATGGCATATAACCTATAGTGTTTTATTGAATCTACTTTTCCACAATGCCCTATGTCTCAATTATTTTTAGTTCACTCGGTATCCAAATAAATTCAGTATTAATAGATTTAACGTTTTTACGATGATTCATTATGATAAATTTAAATTTAAAATATATCGTAATGAATCATCCTGAAAGCATTAAATCTATTATTAAAGAACTCTACGGGGAGAGTTTTCTTACTAAAACTAATACTTTTAGTAAGCTCAGGTCTTCTCAAGCTCAGCTACTAACATCTTTAGCTTTCTTAAAACGGTGTAGGGACAATAATATCGTCCCAAAATTCTTACATTTAAAAAACCACTTGGAAATATCTAAATCCAAATCAATTCTACACAAAACAAGTTTGCTTCTCTTGAAAGAAAGAATACAACATACCAAATTTGCCTTGCCTTTTCCTATCAAACACTCTCAGATTTGACATTTGGGCTACATTGGACCGCATATCGTTTGACCAATCCCAACGTATTAAAGATCTTTCTACACAAAAACTAAAAATTAAATTTGACAAATTACTTCCAGTAAGGCACGCACCATTAACTAACACAGTAAAAAACATCTCTAACCATCCTCTCAGCAATGAAATGATTTCAGCCTTATCTAAAGGACATAATTTTGCAGTAGCTCCCTCCAAAATCACGAAAGAAGAAATCATCAGTAATTTGTAATCCACAATATATACCCTTCCACCCGAAAAAGCGAATAACATACGTCGTAGGACGGCCAACATCTTACGCCAAGCCCAACTCCCTTCCTCAAACTTAACAAAACAAGAAGAAACAGCAATTAAAGAACTCAAACAGAATAAAGACATCATAATATTACCCCGAGACAAAGGCAACACAAAAGTAAGAATGAATAAAGAACACTATGACAATAAAATCATGGACCTTATAACTGACGATACATATGAAGAACTTATAAAAGATCCCAGAAAAACAATAGTCAGCAAAACAAAAACCCTTCTAAAAGACTCTAAACTTGACAGTCAAACAATATCTGAATTAATACCTACTACTCCCACCCATCCAAGACTTTAGGGACTCCCAAAAATCCACAAAAACAACATTCCACTCACACCGATCGTCAGCGCAATAAACTCACCAACTTACAACCTAGCACGCTTTCTCGCCAAATAACTAAATCCTTTCACAGGAAACTCTATCACACACGTCCAAAACTCTGTTGACTTCATCAGAAAGATACAACAGATCCACATTCAGCCCCAAGACATCTTAGTCAGTTTCGATGTAGAATCTCTCTTTACGAAAGTACCAATCTCTGATGCAATTGATATTATTAAATCCTTTGCAAACTTTCCCCCCGATTTCATGCCTTTGATAGAACACTGTCTCAATAATACCTACTTTAATTTCAGTAACCAATTCTACGAACAAACTTCAGGAGCAGCAATGGGATCTCCAATCTCACCTGTAATAGCCAACATCTTTATGGAAAATCTAGAAACTAAAATCTTTAATAAATGCAAGCTCAAACCGGAATTTTGGTGCCGTTACGTTGACGACACTTTTGTCATCTGGAGACACGGACTAGATGAACTACGCAAGTTCTTCGATTTCATCAATCAGTTACACCCTAATATCAAGTTCACCATGGAAATTGAACAAAACGGAAAATTGGCTTTCTTGGACGTTCTAGTTTACAAACGATCTGATAGCACAATAGGACATGAAGTTTACAGAAAACCCACCGATACAAACAGATACCTACATGCGTCCTCCCGCCACCACCCATCTCAAAAGCAATCGGTCATCAATTCCCTTGTATACAGAGCTGTCTCCATTGGATATGCTTCGAGGCACCATTGGATATGCCTTTCCAGGAAATGTCTTCCTGGAACATATCTGCAAGGAAATGACTTCCCAGCTTTAAAAAAATAGGAATTGCTTTGAGGCACCATTCGACAGGTCATCTTGGCACATGTTGCTTCGAAGCACTTTTGAAAATGTCTTGCCGGGAAATCACGTTCTACTTGTAATAAAACTTGATATGCTTCGTCGCATAATTGGATAGGTCTTTCCGTTTAAGTCTTCTCGGGAAACCAATTCCCGCATTCAAAAACAAATTTCTACGCTTTCAAGTACCATTGGACAGGTATTTCCGGTATAAATTTTTTCGGGAATTCAATTCCCAGGAAATAACTTATAGCCTTCAAAAAATCGTAATATTCTTCGATGTATTTATATATTTTAAAAAACTCCCTGGGGCTAATTAGCTCTCTAAGGAACAGAAAGTACGTAGAATCTAATGGTAAGTAAACAGCGATTAGAGTTACGGTAGCCTAGGTGAGAGTAGAGGCAAGTTAAGAACTAAGTAGTTAAAAAATGGGTCCTGGTGTAGAATCAATACATATATTACATTCTTAAATATTATATTACAAATAAAATTTCTAACGCTACGGGGTATCGAACCTACATCTATACCTAAATCTATCGCCTAGCAGTCGTGAGTCTTAACCATTGCGCTAAACCTAGGAGTTGAAACTAGATGAAAAAGCCATCCTCATAAGCTACACCTCAAAAAGTTAAAACAAAAAATTTTAAACTCTCTTTTTCTATTTAAATATTTATTATTATACTACGTTATGTAAATGTAAAATATACGAGCTGTTAACAGAAATATAAATAAAATAATTTTTAAATCAATCATTTATATCGATTACAATTTGTCATCGTGTAATATTTCGTTTTTTTCGCGTTTTGGACTACTTTATAACTTTCTACAATGTCAGTGTTTGGTTTTTAGGTGTTTGAGACCATTTTACAAAGTTTAAGATTGATATAAAATGTAATTTTTTTCTGAACAGTTACAATTTTATATCAAGATGGAACTCAGAATTTTTTTCTTAAAAAAAAACAGGAAAAAATATGTATTCGCGACAGTTGTATTTACAGTTCTCAGTCATTTTAGAAAACATGATTCATATTTTTAAACATATTAAATTTTTGTTTAAATATTTATACTCTCGGCATAGAATGTGGCTTTTCCTATTAAAACATGTATTGTCAGAGTAATGACGAAGTTGGGAACAGCAGTGCGCCAAGTCTGGGCCGATCTCTGGCTCTTCCTATTAAAACATGGTTTGCCGTAGTAAAAGTCACACTGGGCCCAGTGATGCGCCTTTGTTGGGCCAGACTCAGGCTCTTCCTCTTAAAACATGGTTTGCCGTAGTAAAAGTAACACTTGGTCCAGTAATGTGCCATCACTGGGCCAAGCATTGGCGGTAGATCGACAAATTTGAATAGCCAATGTAGGCAGCCAGTACGGGCACAATACTGGCCCGATTAAAATGCCGATATTGGCCCAATAGCATTAGCCGATTTTTGGCTGCCGAAATTGGACCAAGCCTGGGCCCTGTGTTCAGTTCCGGCAATTCGCACTTGGGAATGATTAATTAAAAAGTTTCCAAATTTACTTTCCAATAGTAGCTTTCATGAAAGATTAAACATAAATAAACACAAAGTCATAATCAATGCACGTCCTAATGATCCTTGGATCGTTAATTTTAGTGATACAAAAATTATAGATGAAGTTAATGATGTTCTAAGATTAGGAAATAAATTTAGTTCATCCTTTCTAACTAATAAACGCAATATAGTTTTTGATATAGTTAAGGATGTTGAGTCTTAGGCACATAGTTCTTAATTCGGCACAACATTTGTTACAGAATAATAAAATTTCACAGTCTGATAGGTTTTTTGCACAAAGTATTAAAAAAACACAATGCTTTTTTAAATCAAATAAACAACTTTTAATTACGTATGCAGACAAAGGTAACATCACTGTTGTTCTTAATAAAGAGTCGCATAATAACAAAATGCATAATTTACTAAATAATGTCACAACATATGAGAAATTAGATGAAAATCCAGAAAAAGAACTAAAAAAAATTAAAGTTTTAAATACTTGAACTCATGGCGAATCAGTGTTTATTTAGGTGAAAATACATTACGCCGTTATATACTAACTCATGATACTAAGATCCTTAGAATATATGGTTGACCTAAAATTCACAAACCAAATTTTCCATTACGACCTGTTGTTTCCTTAATTAATACTCCTACTTACAAAATCGCTAAGTTATTTAATAATATACTTAAAGCAGCTCTATTGGTACCAGAAGGTCAAGTTAAAAATTCTTTCGAGTTAAAAAACGTCATAGTTAAAGGCACAGTTCCTCCTGATCATATTATGGTTTCATTGGATGTATCATCTTTATTCACTAATATTACTATTGATTTAGTGATGAACAGCATTTTAAGTAGATGGATTTACATTCAAAATTTTACAGGTTTACCGTTGACTGAATTTGAAAAGGGAATCAAGTTTTTAATGAATCAAACCGTTTTTCAATTTAATAATAATTTTTACCGACGTGTATATGAAAGTCCAATTGGTTCTCGCATTTCACCTGTTTTAGCTGACCTTGTTATGCAAGATTTAGAGTCAATAGTTATGAAAAATTTAGATTTTACCATTCACACATATTTCCGTTATGTAGATGACACATTTATTATTTTACATAAGAATAAATTAGAGTATGCTTTACACTTTTTTTCTAACCATCCCATTCAGCATAAAATAGCCATTATAAAAAATCTCGTAGCCACATCGTTTAAATTATCACATGAATCTTTTACCACAACAAATTAATTCACATCTAGATGATAATTTAGATTTTAAACGTATTGTTTCTATCCCTTTTCATGGTAGTTTGTATTTTGAAGTTAAAGGAATTTTTAGTGAATTCAACATTAAAACTATATTTAGGATTGATTCTAAACTTGATAAGTTCATAAAACTAGGTAAAGATTCTCTTAACATTTTTCCGCTTAGTAATGTAGTATACAAAATTGTTTGTTTAAATTGTGATAAATGCTAAGTAGGCGAGACTAGTAGATTACTTTCCACTAGAACTAAACTATATATATACAGTTTAGTTATATATATATATATATATATATATATA
>CAKNWU010260670.1:0-14784 GCA_932072015.1 Andricus quercustozae | reverse complement strand
GGGGGCGGGGGTGGAGGTTTCATGCCAATTATGTCATTATCTTTTCCATTGATGAGAGATGGTTCTGAGTTCCAAATAAGTGTAAATTAAATTTAAATTAAATGTATCAGGTACAATTCATATGACATAAATTCTTTAAAACTATTGATTGAATTCAAAGTATAATAAAAGATAAACGATAAATCTACGCATCCATTCAATATGATTTTATATTCAGACAGCGCCATCTATGTGACTATATGTTAATTGTGCCGAGTATAAGTCTATCTGCATTTTAAAAACTTTTCAGGAGAGCTCATTTGAGTTTGAAATATTTAAAAAAATCACAACTACACTCTAAAATAGTGAAAATGGTTTCAAGTATTTAATTAACTTATAACCTCAAAATTAACCTATAAGTTCTATCAATCAATATGTTTATATAACAATAAAACGTACTAATTGGCAGTGAATTGTTTCAAAATGCACATAGGCCTGTAATGCATGGCAATTCACTAAAAAGAAGACTCTTTTAAATTTTTTTTTGTTCCCTTCTTATTTTATAAAAGTGTTTAATATTTAACCAAACAGTGCAGAATAGTATATTCTATCAGAATATAATAATAACTGAAAATCGCTAAAAATGCAGATAGACTCATACTCGGCACATATTACATATAGCCTCATACACGGCGCTGTCAGCATATGGTCTTATATTGAATGGAAGCGTCAAAATATGATTATAAACCATTAGCGTAAATTTTAATGTTTGATAACGTAGTGAGTACCAGAGACAAAGTTGCGAGTCGGTCCTGGTTTGGCACTCTTCACAATCGTCGATATTTGTTCCCTCAACTCTTGCAATTCTTGTTCTAAGGCGAGCAGACGAACTTCTGATCCAAAACTGATGGGTTCTAAAAGGTCTGGCTTGCTTGCGGACAAAAGACCACTGAAAGAATTTCAAATTCGTTTTCACAATGCACATCTTGTTAAAGTTAAAATTACGCATATCGCCATTAGAGAAGATTTTCACCAGCAAGGTCTGCCGGGCCCGATTTTTGAAGAAAAAAGTACATTATTAATTTGTTATTCATGTTTCAAAATGTAAAACAAAACATTATTTTTACCCATTTATTCATATTTCCTCCAATGCACATAAAATTAGTACATTTTCTTTGGACGAATGGAAATTTTCTTTGTTATAAACAAATTAATGGATAAAAGTAGTATCTGCACAATTTTCCATAGGGAAAACCAGTATGATGTAGATACCAGTACGAACAGAATAATTGGAAAAAGTGACTGGGTTTTAAAGCAAAAGTTCTGTAGTATTTTTTTGAGTAGCAATATCAAAACCGAGTTTTATAATCAGCCTTTTTAGCACTGACTTGCTATTTTTAATCCGCTGACAGATTATAATTTTTGGAGGAATTAAATTGAGTATTTTAATTGAGTATTCATATCAAATGTATTCATTTTTTCAAAAATCGGCCTCAGCAGACCTCTTCGAACTTCAATAAGCTACAATTTCA
Organism: Andricus quercustozae; assembly: GCA_932072015.1. NCBI lineage: Eukaryota > Metazoa > Arthropoda > Insecta > Hymenoptera > Cynipidae > Andricus > Andricus quercustozae. Next base: position 13,273 of record CAKNWU010260670.1, on the reverse strand, counting down.
AACAAATCTTTCAAATTGGTTAAGAAATCCGACATCTGTGACTTTTTAAACCAATAATTTCACTTATTCCTTACTATGACCCGACCGCTTTTCAATTTTTTATCATGCAGCTTTTTTCAAGTGTTTCTCTTTGCCATTTAAACTTCAGTTGGTGTTTGCTTGGTCATGGATTGACTTTTATATCTAAGAAGTTTTAGTTTTTTAATTTAATTTATCTGTTCGTTGCTTAAAGGCAATAAAGGCAGTCCCTCATAAATATAATGTACGTCTATAAAAAACTAGTTAATTATGGTCCTTCAATTCATCAAAATAATCATAGTGATGTGCTGCAATATTTTTGTATGCATTTGTTACTTCAGGAATCCAAAGTTAAAGGATCCAGAGATTTGCCCACATGAAAACAGAAAATCTTGAGCTTCAAGTATTACAAATTTTTAACCTGCTCCAATTTCTGGCGTTTTCGAAATGTCTATTTTGTAACTTTTCTGCTATTAAAATTGGAAGATTTCAACAAAGTTGCCAGACTGGATTGCAAAATCTGGCGCTTCCGTATTTAAACATTTTGAAATTCTAGGGATATGAAATTTGGACACAAAATTAATAACCTTCCGGGTCCAAGTCCATTCAATTCGGGGAAATCGCCACTGGTTTCCTCATTGATCATCGAACTCGTCATCGAATGAAGAGGAGTAACGCTGACATAAATTTTCGGATGTGGTTTGAGAGGAAGCATTGAGCCAATTCGTCGAACGATACTTCGTCTTCTTCCATAATATTTCGGTGCCTCGCCCATCTTAAAAATAAAATTATTTATTATGTACAGTATTCAATTTTATATGTTTTTAATTCAAAATCGGTCATCAGCTAAAGCTCTTATTTTGAAATGTACAATATGGAACGATTGAAATTTGAAACAAAAAAATTTTGAATGCTTCAATCCAAAATTATTAAACTGTTATAAATTTAAAATCGTCTGATTTCTAAAGTCAACATAGGAAATTATTCAACTATGAAATTCTTCAATTAAAAATGTGTAATCTGTATTATAAGACCCCTTGTCAGAATTGGGCTTACTGGGTTTAATTTTACGGCCGAACGGTTGAATATTGTTGTCTAGTATTTTGCATACGTAATCTACAATCTAAATAGTATTCTCTTTTCCTGAACATAGCTGGTTTTTAGTAAAACTGTTCCTATTTTCTTTAATAATCAAAAACAAAAGGACCATAGCAGTGACGCTCAGTGTTAGCTGTCTTTGGTGTTTCACTGCGTGGCCCTGGACCCTTGCCGAAGCAAACGAGGCAGATACCTCGCTGCGAGTAGAATGCTAATTTAATTTATCCGGAACGGATGAAACTCTCATTGCTTAAGATTAAAGCTGGTTATAAAAACTGAAATTATGAAATCATGGTTTAATTCAATTGCAATTAACTGAATTAATTTACTTATATAATTTGAAAAAGTGAAAAAAAGATTGATTAAAATCGTTTAATATGTTAAGTAATAATGGAAATCATTAAGTACATACAAAAGTACAATAACCAATATCCAAATATAGGCAAATATATCCAAGATAACACTTTATACTACATTGCTCGATGAAAGTTTGGGTAAATTGATGTTTTTCAAAAAGTTCTTATCCGTGTAATATCTTCAATTAAATATATGTATATCTGCAACGTATGACACCCATAATAAGTGTTTTTAATCATTATGCATTCTGCTGCAAAATATCAAGGTACACGGTAGTCAATCGCTGCCAAGTAAAAACCGCGAATATATTTTCTCGAACTATCTAGATGTACTTAAACCTCTTTGGTATATATCTGCCAATTCTTCATAAATTTGCATAAGACATTTTTGAATTAATAAAAAATCGCTAAAAATAACTTCTGTGTATACATATTGTTCATTTTTTAGAAACCGGACACAGAAGAATCAGAAATTATGAAAAATGGATCATTTTTAGCAGTTCAGCCAACCTAGACAATATTTAACCGATTTGTCTAAAAAATTAAGGATAAATTTAATAGATGAAGCTCCAGTGTTATTATTTAGAAAAGTTGTATTCATCAATTATTTCTAGAGAGAGGAGTGCATGTGGATTCTAGGAATGCAATTGAATTCTACAGAATGCAACATACTCAATGGAAGTTAAAATAATTCTACGTCTATTCTAACGATTTTAAGAGAATTCAGAAAATTCAAAAGATCTCAAGGAGTTCAAAGTAACTTGAAATGTATTCTAATAATTTAAAGATAATTAAAAAATCATTAAAAGAATGCAGTGGTCTCGAAAGAATTAAAAAAATCAGAACAGTTCAAATAATTCCGAAAATTTCAAAAGAATTCAGATAATTTAAAAAAAAAAGACAATACAAAAGAATTCATAGAATTTAAAATATTTCAGAGAATTGGAAAGAATTCAGGCATTTCAAAATTTCTAAGAGAATTTATAATAATTCAGGAGAGTTCAAAAAATACAAAAGACTCGGAGAAAGTTAGAACAATTCATGGTGTATGGTAAACATTTCTAGAGAATTGAACAACAATTTTCATTCTGAAGAATTCGTTCTATTTCTACAGGATTCAAAATATTCAAAGAAAGTTTAAATAATTCAACGTGTATTCTAATGATTTCAAGAAAATTAAAGAAATATATATTTTTTTTAATTCTGTGATGTCGTGAATTCAACAAATTCAAAGCAGTTTAGAGAGTTCAGAAAATTTTAAAAGAATTCAGAGAATTCAGAATAAATCAGGGAATTCATAGAATTTTGAAGAATTCAGAGAATTCAAAGAATTTAGAAAACTCGGAAGAATTCACGGAGTGCAAATGAATTCACAAACTTCAAAAGAATTTACAGAATTAAAAAAATAGTGCATTTCAAAAGAATTTAGAGAATACAAAAGAATTCAAAAGGTTTCAGAGAATTTAAAACAATTAAGAGAATTCAAAAGAATTCAGACAATTGAGAAGAATTCAGAGAATAGCGGAAGAATTCAGAGAATTAAGAAGAAGTAAAAGAATTAAAAAGAATTTAGAGAATTCAGAAGAATACACAGAGTGCAAAAGAATACACAAACTTGAAAAGCATTCACAGAATTAAAAAAAAATTATAGAATTTCAAAAGAATTTAGAGAATACAACAGAATTCATAGAATTCAAAAGATTTTAGAGAATTGGAAAAAACTTCAAAAAATTCAAAGGAGCACAAGTGAATTCTAAAAATTCGTTTGAATTCTACAGAATTATAAATACTCGAAGTACGTTAAAATAATTCAACATGTTTTCTAAAGGAAAATATATTTTCTAAGAATCTCTCTCATCTCTCAGTTGCCGTGTGAAGTTGCATCATTGATATTCACAACCTCCTGCAAATTTAAAATTACTCTTTTGCGCACACACCCTCATCAGGGACACATGGACTGTCGTTCATCTAACGCATGCTTCCGATTGGTTAATGTTTAATTGTTAATCACTCATTAATTATTAACTTTACAACCAATTTTTATTATTATTTTCAACTCCATTTTACATGAGGAATTCAAAAATATAAAAATGTACCTTGAGTACTGGGACACCCTGTATATTACGAAAGAAAGCAAATAAACATTTTGTTAATCATTCTTACCAGATAAAAGTAGTGGTACGATAAAAAATGTGCTAATAGTATTTTATGTTGCAAAAATAAAATCAGATACAAGATAAAAGATAGAAATAAAAATAAGTTTTAAAATCTTTTGAAATTAAAAAGAAAGTAAGCAAATATCATGAAAACGTGAAAGTTCAGAAAAGCGATTGAAGTTTTATTTTATTATATAAAAAAATGCCAGGCTGTTGTTATTTAAGTAAAGTAAAACAATTAAACAATAATATTAGAGATAAAAGATTTTGTTATCAGAAAGGGCTCTCAATTTTTAATTCTTCACTGTAATTAACACATAAATCCACCTTATAATAAAAAAGTTTGTATTAATTCAACTTTGTAAATTTTTAGTTTATTGAAATATAAGTACTAAAAATGATGGACAAAATTCTTTCTAAATTGAACCATAAATTTACATCACTGTCGGTGATGTAATATTCGGTAATCTTTAGAGTATCACTTCACTTCTACCACTAAGAATTTACGTAAAACCCACTTTTTTATTACTCCCAAGGTAGCCACTAAAATCCAAGCCAAATTTTTTTTAAAGCTGAACCTTTTTTTATCTAAAGTATTCAAGACTAAATTGCAAATTAAACCATTCAGAGTGGAAGTTTTCTGAACACTCAGCATTTTAAATATTAAATTAAAATATTTAGAATACAGCGATTTCGAGTTTAAAAGTTCAGTAATGTATGTAACAATTACAATCTTCCTAGACACTTTTTCTGGAAAAAAAACATTCAAAATTGTACAATATGGATTAAGAAGCCTTTAATTTAGTTTAATTTGAAATTATGCCATGTGAAATTTAGGTATGAAAAATGCACATTTTTAATCTTGTTTCGATTTGATTTGAATAAGTAAAACATTCAGAGACTTCAAAAAATTTAACATTCAGGCTTCTAAACTGCTTAATGTTAAACTTAATAATTTCCTAATTTTAGTATTTCAAACTCAAAGTTTTAACAAATTTGAAAATTAAACTCTTATTCTTTCATATGCTAAAATGTCGAAAAACGTCCATACTGTTATACAGGGTGTCCATGTATTCAAAATACATATTGATATTTCCTGATTCCTTGTGAAAAACTAAATAGAAAATGATCAATAAAAAATTTGATTAAATGCATAATCACCGAGTAATTAGCAATTAAAGATTAACCAATCAAAAAAATGAGTTAGATAGACGACAGTCAATGTGTCATCGCTGAGAGTGTGTGAGAACACAAGTTCAGATCGTATAATTTCCGCTCCGTTTATTTATGTAGGAGGTTCTGACTCTTTGGTGCAACTTCACACTTAAACGAGATTCAAAAATTAAAAAGTATCTTTTTCGTAGCAACCAAATTAGAAAAAATTGCTGAGCGAGTTAATTATCTTACTTAGAATGCATGCGTTGTTTGAAATCTGTGGAACCCTCCTGAATTCTTAGCATCCTGCAGAATTCTACCGAGTTCTGTCGCAATAAATACTTTAACATTTTTGAATTACCCTGAACACTTTTGAATAAATTGCTTTATTTGGAATTTCAAGACTGTTAAATACGAGGAGTATACACTGTCGGTATTGGAGAAAAAAATTACCGGTACCGACAATTTTCTTTAACCGGTTTTTGAACCGTACATGAAATTCAAGGAATTCATGGACTTCACGGAATTCATGGAATTTACATAATTGATAGAATTCACATAATTCACAAAATTCATGGAATTCACGGAATTCCAAGAATTCTCTCAATTCACGATATTCAAAGAATTTGTGGAAATGCGCATTGTCCGCACCGGTAACTACAATTTTTTGTTACGGGTTTTTGAACCGTACATAAAATTAAAGGAATTTGCTGAATTCACGGAATTCAAGAAATTCACAGAATTCACGGAATTCAGGGAACTAATGAAATTCATGGAATTCAAGGAATTTAGGGAATTAACGAAATTCATGGAATTCATGAAATTCAAGGAATTCAAGGAATACACGGAATTCATGGAATTCACATAATTCACGAAATTGATGGAATCCAGGGAATTCCAAGAATTTTCGGAATTCACGAAATTCAAAGATTCCGTGGAATTCACACTGTCAGTACCGGTAAAAAAAATTACCGGAACCTACCATTTTTTACGAGTTTTTAAACCGTACATAAAATTCAAGGAATTCGCTGAATTCAAGGAAATCAAGAAACTCACAAAATTCACGGAATTCAGGGAATTAACGAAATTAAAGAAATTCAGAAAATTCACCCCTTCCAACAGCGCATGGCGGCCAGATGGTGCCCCTATGACTGGACACAGAATTAATGATGGTCAAACCCCTACCCCTTTCCAAAACCTCGTGGGGGCTGGAAGGCACACCTGTGTCTGGTCACAGAAATAATGTTGATGAAATACCTACCCCTTTCCAACACTTCGTGGGGGCGGGAAAGCAACCCTGTGCCTGGTTACAGAAATAATGTTGATCAAACCTCTATCCCTTTTCAATATCTATTGGGGGACGCAAGGCACCCCTGTGACTAGTCACAGAAGTAATGTTGGTCAAATCCAACCCATTTACGAAACTTGGTGGGTGCGGGAAAGCACCCCTGTGACTGGTCACAGAAATAATGCCAGTCAAATAACTATCCCTTTCCAATATCTCTTGGGGGCGCAATGCACCCCCGTGACTAGTCACAGAAGTAATTTTAGTCAAACCCAACCCCTTTCCAACACTTTGTGGGGGCGGGAAGCACCCCTGTGTCTGGTCACAGAAATAATGTTGATGAAATCCCTACCCCTTTCCAACACTTTGTTGGGGTGGGAAGGCACCTCTGTGTCTGGTCACAGAAATAATGTTGGTCAAACCCAAACCCTTTCCAACACTTCGTGGGGACGAGAAGTCCATCCCTGTGTCTGGTCACAGAAATAATGTTGATGAAGTCCCTACCCCTTTTCAACACTTCGTGGGGGGCGGGAAGGCACCTCCTTGACTGGTCACAGAAATAATGTTGATGAACTCCCGACCCCTTTCCAGCACATCGTAAGGGCGGGAAGGCACCCCTGTGTCTGGTCACAGAAATAATTTTGGTCATACCCCTACCCCTTTTCAACACTTCGTGGAGGCGGGAAGGCACCTCCTTGACTGGTCACACAAATAATGTTGATGAAATCCTAACCCCTTTCCAACACTTCGTGGGGCGGGAATGTACCCCTGTGTCTGGTCACAGAAATAATGTTGTTCAAACAACTAGTTCTTTCCAATATCTCCTGGGGGCGCAAGGCACCCCTGTGACTAGTCACAGAAGTAATGTTGGTCAAACCCAACACCTTTCCAACGCTTCGTTGGGGCGGGAAGGCACCCCTGTGAATGGTCACAGAAATAAGGTTGGTCCAACTCCTACCCTTTTCCAACACATCGTGGGGGCGGGAAGGCACCGCTGTACTGGTCACAGAAATAAGTTCAGTTTTACCCCTAACCTTTTCTATTTTTTTTTTAGTCTGCGACGTCGACTAGCAAGATGGTCGATATTGAGGATCAAATAGTAGCATTGAAAACACAGGAGAAGAATTAATTTTTAAATATTTTTCCGGCAATCTAGTCTCTATCCTTAAAATATGCTTTTTATCGGTACCGACAATTTTTTTTACCGGTACCGACACTTCGTATTTAAAAGTCTTCAAATTTCAAACAATGCAATGTATTCAAAAGTGTTCAGGATAATTCAAAAATGTTAAAGTATTTATTGCGACAGAACTCGGGAGAATTCTGCAGAATGCTAAGAATTCAGGAGGGTTCTACAGATTTCAAACAACGCATGCATTTAAAGTAAGATAATTATCTCGTCCAGAATTTTTTCTAACTTGGTTGCTAAGAAAAAGATACTTTTTAATTTTTGAATCTCGTTTAAGTGTGAAGTTGCACTAAAGAGTCAAAACCTCCTACAAAAATAAACGGAGCGGAAATTATACAATCTGAAATTGTATTCTCACACACTCTCAGCGATGGCACATGGACTGTCGGCTATCTAACTTATCTTTTTGAATGGTTAATCTTTAATTGCTAATTACTCGGTGATTATGCATTTAATCAAATTTTTTATTGATCATTTTCTATTTAGTTTTTCACAAGGAATCAGGATATATAAATATGTAATTTGAATACATGGATACCCTGTATAAGAGTTTATGAAATTATGTGAATGGCAACTGGATATAAAGACCAAAAAGAAACTTTTTTCTCGAATATAAAATAAAAAATTTGACCAAAAGTATAGAAATATGTGGCCATTAATCACAATGTTTCAGGAAGGTTAGAATATAAAAAATGGCTGTGCTTGGGGAAGGAAAAACAGTTCTTGCGATTATTCCCGCATGTATTCAATTCAATTTTGAACTATTGCACCTGTAACTAACACAATTTTTAATGTTTAAATTTACAAATAGTTTAATCTGTAACAGTTTTTAAATAGTTAAATCTCAAAGTCCATTTCTGTCAATTATTGTTAATTTTGTTAACTTTTTAATTGCGTGGAGCCTTTTGAACAATCTAATATTATACAATTAAAAATTTGAAACCTTTAAAATTCAAACATTTTAAGATTAGGCATTGCAAAGCAAATAATTTGAAATATTCAAAATTGAATAATTTAAATATTTCAAACTAGAAATTTTCAAGTATTTCAAATCAAAATTATTTATAAATTTAATATTGTTACATTGCAAGAAATTTAAAAGTATTGGATAAGTTTTTCTACTAATAATAAAAAAAATGTAATGAGTTACCTACAATTTATTTAGTCAGAGTTTCAAAATATTGGCTCCATGATCCTACGTTCAATAATGATTCCAATCGTTTTCAATTGGGTATCCATTATTCTGAGTTAGATGTTAAATTGTCACTACAAAATTTTGATATTGCGATACTTATTTACACGCGGTTTTCTACTCTTTCAAACAAAAAAAAGGTCAACAATATGAATTTAAAAAGAAATAAATAAACGTTTTACAATAATGAACCCGCTAAATCAAACCACTACTGCCTACTTGATAATCACACTATATCACTGTTACATCGTTAAAAGGCATGACTTTGACCTATAAAAACGAGCGCTTCGTGTGTGTTAAAAATGAAAACTGCAGAGGGCGCATTGCAGGCAATTGCATTTACTCCATTCAATCCGATTGGGAACAATTGACAGAATTAGCAACAATTTAAACCGATTCAACTTTTGATCACTCTTAATCGTTATAAATCGTGTCCAATCGATTATTTCCAGAAGGGGAGACTGTTTCAGCTGTTTACATTCAGAAAATGTGAGATGTAGTGATATTTTTGGTAGTAATTTTTTCCACTCAAACAGGACTAAAAGATATCTATATAATTATCTGTCAATTTCCTGTCGTACAGAACCTATGTTAACAATTTATAGGTTAGATTTGTAGCGAAAAATGATGAAATATAATTTTTCTGTACATCCCTAAACGTACTATACCAAGTTTTGGTCGTATTTGTTTATTTTTAAACAAAAATGAAGTATTTCATGGCATATGAAATATATACAATTGAGAATAATTTAGTAATTATTTTATTGCGAAATTTATTTGCCATTTTTTTATATAAAAATTTGCCCTTGAATCCATTTGAATTCAAAATGTTGCACAAACCGAATTATTTATACAGTGCCGTACTGTGACAGGGTACACAGTCTTCCCATTTTTTTTTAGTTTCCTATTTTTTCTTGAAATTCTCCTTTTTCACTGTTCTCAAAAAACTTCCCCTTTTTCCCCTTCTCTCTTTAGATATACGATATTTAAAAAAAAAATTTGAATTACGAGGCAAATTCTATGAAATTAGTGAGTGTACCTATTATTGAATAATAATTAAAGCAATTATAGCACTTAAATATGAATAAATAAGGTACACACGTTTCAAGTGCTGAATCATTAAAAATAAATACCCTTACAAAAAATTTCAAGATGAACATTTTAAAGCATGTTGAAAGTGCGAAAACTGGAGACAGAAGTTCTTATCCAATATAAAATAGAAACAGTTACAAAATATATAGTATTCTAAAAAATAAAAATATATAGTTCTCGCGTTTCGCGCTCGATAAGGTATTTACCTCGCGATACGCGCTCAGTCTTTGTATTTTCCACACATGTTGGCACAGACCTTTTAAAATTAAAGGTCAAAGCGTTAACACCTGTAATTTGATGTTTGTGCTTTCTCTTTTGTTAAAGCTCCTTCGGCTTTAACGAACCCATTATTATCACGTATCTCGTGCTTCGCACTCGATTTTGTCGACAATGTAAAGACCCGTTAAAAACCAGAGATCGAAAATTTGGACGATTACATTACACTCTCATGAATGAGAATGTAAAAATGAAATATTCCAAATTCATCAACTGCAATGTTAAATGTTCTAGCTTGAGCAATTTAATTTGAGTTTAAGAGCACTGCAGAGTAGGGCGGAGTGAAAATGTTAAAATAAATCAAATCTTTTGAGCTGAGGGTAAAAAAACTTGTGGGCTGTCATTCCACAAAAGTAAAAAAAAAAGTTAATATCATTAAAATTTAACAATTTCAAATTCAAAATATTTCCTGTTGGTTGAAAAATTATGACGAATTTGTTCGATTCATTGCTTTTACATCATATGCACACATTTAAAAAAAAGTGGAATATGTCGAACCTGAAATTTATGCAGCTTGAAAGTAGTAGGGCTAGGCGGCTACAGGGCCACTTACCGAGAGATGGCGCCACCGTCGCTAGTTACGACACCAACAGATGGCGCCACCGACAAAGGGAGGGTTCTGTTCCGTGCTAAGTTATAGATAGTGAGGTTGGTAATGCAGATTCCTGCTGCAATAGAATTATACCATCGGTCGGTAAAACAGATACGTCGGTTATTGTAAGGTTCTGTTCAATGCTAAGTAGGTAAAACAGAGAGATTGGTAATGGAGATTCCTCTGAAGTTAGCTGCGAGCGCGGTTACCAATAGATGGCGCCACCGTTGCTAATTACATAAACCAACAGATGGCGCCACCGACAAAGGGAGGGTTCTGTTACGTGCTAAGCTACAGACTGCAGATTCCTGCTGCGATATAATTATACCATCGGTGGGTAAAACAGATACGTCGGTAATTTTAAGGTTCTGTTCCATGCTAATTAGGTAAAACAGATAGATTGGTAATGGAGATTCCTGCTAAGTTAACATTATAAGGTTCTGTTTCATGCTAAATCGGCAAAACAGTGAGGATGGTAATTTGGATCCCTGCTAAGTTAACATTAAAAGGTTCTGTTCCGTGCTAAGTTACAGATAGTGAGGTTGGTAATGCAGATTCCTGCTGCAATATAATTATACCATCGGTCGGTAAAACAGATACGTCGGTTATTGTAAGGTACTGTTCAATGCTAAGTAGGTAAAACAGAGAGATTGGTAATGGAGATTCCTGCTAAGTGAACATTATAAGGTTCTGTTCCATTCTAAATCGTTGAAAAAGTGAGGTTGGTAATTTGGATCCCTGCTAAGTTAACATTAAAAGGTTCTGTTCCGTGCTGAGTGATCATTGGTCGACAAAACAGTTTAGTACCATCACTCGGCAAAACAAGTAAGTCGGTAATTTTTTATATTATAATTTTACTATAGGTCGATAAGGTAGGGAACAATGTTACCCTCAGTCGGTAAAATAGGTAGGTCGGTAATTTTTTATATTATAATTTTACTATAGGTCGGTAAGGTAGGGAACAATTTTACCATCAGTCGGTAAAACAGAGAGGTCGGTAACTTTTTATATTATCATTTTAACATATATCGGTAAGGTAGGGAACAATGTTACCATAAGTCGGTAAAACAGGGAGGTCGGTAACTCGTTATGTTATAATTTTAACATATGTCGGTAAGGTAGGGCACAATATTAAAATCAGTCGGTAAAACAGAGAGGTCGGTAACTTTTTATGTTATAATTTTAACATATGTCGGTAAGGTAGGGCACCATATTACCATCAGTCTGTAAAACAGAGAGGTCGGTAATTTTTTATATTATTATTTTACCATCGGCCAGTAAGGTAGGGAACAATGTTACCATGAGTCGGTAAAACAGGGAGGTCGGTAACCTTTTATATTATCATTTTAACATATTTCGGTAAGGCAGGGAACAATATTACCATCAGCCGGTGAAACAGGGAGGTCGGTAACTTTTTATGTTATAATTTTAACATGTGTCGGTAAGGCAGGGCACCATATTACCATCAGTTGGTAAAACAGAGATGTCGGTAATTTTTTAGATTATTATTTTACCATCGGTCAGTAAGGTAGGGACCAATGTTACCCTCAGTCGGTAAAACAGGTAAGTCGGACGCATGCGCAGTTTGATTCACAGCTTCATGGTTAGAGTGGAGGTGGACGGGTGAATCCCCTAATAATATTACGCGCAGGCGCAGTTTGAATCTCAACAGAATATTCTAGATGGAGGTCAGAGTGGAGGTGGGGTGGGGTAACAATGTTACTGGGAATCCCCTATTAAAATGTTGCGCATGCGCAGAGCGTGGATTTCTGGCTATAAAAGCGCGTCTCCGGAGCGATTCCTTCATTCAGCAGGCAGACGACCTGGCTGATGGTAACAAGCAGCAGCAGCAGCAGAGACCAGCTTCCAAAGTGCCTGGAGAGCAGCAGCAGCAGCGAACAGCTTCAAAAATGCCTGGAAAGCGCAAGACCTGTAAGCAGCAGCAGCAGAGGCCACCAAAGCAGCGTCGAACCATCTCCCTGGATGAATGTGAGATACTCGTCATCAGGACAGAAGAAGCAGTAGCTATACTCCCTAATTTACCAGATGATGACTCCAAGACTGAATACATTCACCGCATGGTAAGACAATGCAATGCCAATATAGATACCTTAAAATCTATACTGAAGGATTTTTTCTGGACATCTGAGAAGCAGAGATGCCTTCACATACTTAATCGAATCATCAGTCTAAGCGCCATTTTCCAACAAAATTTGAGAAGCGGTGGTTCTATGGATGCAGCAGCTGACGAGGAAGACGATATCACCAAGCGACTTCACTGGGCCGATTACGAGAAAGCATTCCAATGTCGACTACAAACTAATTTAATAACAAACCTTGTACATATAGATATAAGTAATTTTTTAAACGATGCCTCTGCATTATTTCAAGAACAAATGCGATGTGTATTAAATAAGTATGAACCTGTCAAAGTTTACGGTGTGCTAGTAGCTAAGTATAGACATGTAACAAAAGATGATCAGTCTGTACACGTGAAAACATTTCTGGCTGAAACAAATGACATATTCCCGACGACATTGTTAGACGATTGGTTTAATGATTATATGAAACAAACAATCTTGCAAAAAGTTGAAGAATTCCAGGAAACTGATTCCGATTGGACATTACATTCAATCATACACCTGGAAATCAATGTAAATAAATATAATCCTTTGCGGGCTAGTTCATTCATTCCCCTACCTTATCCAATCAAGAGAAAGCAAGCATCTATAAATGTAAACAATAAGAATGATAATCATTGTTTAAATGGGCTGTTCTATCGGCATTATATCCAGCTTCAGAACATATCTATCGTGTTTCTAATTATAATGTGTATGCAGATAGGTTAGATTTTACTGGTATTG
>CAKNWU010260628.1:0-11844 GCA_932072015.1 Andricus quercustozae | reverse complement strand
TGAAAAGATGAGAAGTCTTGAAAAGTAAGAACTCTCGAGAAGTTCAGCAAAGAAAAGATTCTCAGGGTTTGAGAAGCTCAGTCCTTGGCGATTAGAGAATCTCTCGAGCGATGACATAAGTCATCGTTGCTGACCCACCACCCCAAAATTTTTGACAATAAAAAACCCCAGATCCATAATAACCTTGCGTGTCTGCTAACCATTCATCCAAATCTTTGATTAGGTTTGAACACTCCATCTCTACTTAAAGGAACTCCTTGTATACATGTACACCAATTAACGCTTCCTTGCATCATGTTTCTCGAGTGAATAAAAACATTCTTTGGAAAATTATATATATTACACTAAATTCAAGAAAAAATAGAAATTTTCGTATAATATTCTTATAATATTCTTCTACACATCTTTAGTTTTTATCCTAACTTGTAAAATCTGTCCTGATGCAACAATTGAAGGTGTGGCAATTTCACTCATTTTCTAAGCAGATACATGCAAAGGGTACTGTTTTTAATTAACAGTACAGATTCGTCCAGTTAAAAATTGCGATATGGTTGCATAATAATCTCCTCTATACATTGTGAAGATTTTGGTTATTTGGTAAAATAAGTGATATTTCGCATAAACTACTTTATTAGGCTGCATTAGCTTCGTTGTGTTTTAACTAGAAGATTAAAAAAAGATAATGAAAAATCGGTTAATCCCTGTTCATAGTTTCGTACTTTTGTATGCAATTAGAGATTTCCTTTATTTCTGATAATATTAACAGATCTTCATCAACCTTTTTTCACAATGAAAATGTAATTGAGCCATGTTTTCATAACTTCAGTTTTCGTAAACGGTCTTAATCTAATAACAATGAAAGGATCATCCGTTGCAGTTTAATGAAAGTAGCCTTCTACTTGCATTGGGGTGCTGCTTCGACTGCAGCGGTTATGGTGGCATCCCCGAGCCATTGGAAATAGTTTAGCAATCGCTGAGCTAGTTTACCTATTTTCAATAAAATTTTAATTGCATACTTTTACTTTTAATATATTGTTCTTAAAAGTTTTATTTATTTATTAGTACTGATCAGATGATTCAAATTTCAATCAACTTATTTTATAAAATGCATGTTAAAATATATAGTTTCAATTAATTTAAAATAAATAATTCATATATTTGATAATTTTCAGGTAAGTAATAATATAATATATTACAAAGCCAATTTTCCCACATACTTAAAATTTTGGTAAATATTATGATTGTAATTATGTTACACATAATTTTCAATTTGAAAAAATGTATTACATTTTAAATACAAATTAAAAAAAAATAATAATTACTTATGAGATTAAGACCTGTTACAAAAACTGAAATTATGCAAACCTGGGTCAATTAAATTTTAATGGCCAGAATCAGTTTCCTTTTATAATTAGAAAGAAGGTTGATTAAAATTGTGTTAATATAAATCATCATAATATAACGAAGCCAGTGCAGCCTACTAAAATTAGATTGATTAATATTTGACCTTTTAATTTTTCTCAGCCGGCTCTAATCCTTTAAAAATGGAAAGGTCACGCGAACAAGCAACTAGATGTTCTGCTCCATCCACCACGACCGGTGGCCGTAAGATTCTTCTGTCTCAGCTCCTCAAGATCTGAGAAAAGCGAAAGGCCCAACGCTAGTTCTTCTTTATTCATAATGTGTCCCCTAAGGGTTTACGTGACTTCCGTTTCTTACAAGACCATCTACAAAGTTTATATTACCTTACCCTTACTATTTACAAATATTTAAAACTATTTACATCAACTCTTATATCTATCTCCTTACTTCTATATTAATATAGCGCAATTTTACTGTCGGAAGAGAGAGAGCGAGCGATCGAAAGCGAGCGAGTGAGAGCAAGCGCATCCGCATCTTAATCTCCTTATACTATTACATAATAACTACCTGTAACTACTTACAGACCCTCACGCTTCTAATCTATGCGACTTCCGTTCCCTTTTCCCTTCACTTTCACTTCTCTTCTATCTCTATCTAATTTTTCATTTTTCCACATCCATTCTTCCATTCTTTCTCACTCGCCCCTCCAGCCCCCACCAACTCCTTCATCCACTCCTCACCCATTCCATATCCTCCCCTAGAATCTTTAGCACGTTCTCTTTCCAGCTACCGTTATCTTACATTCCTCTTCTACATCCTTCCCATACATGCTCCCATGTTTCCTCCCCCCATTCACATATTTTGCACTTTCTGTTCTCTTCCTTTTCCCAGCACATCCCGTCCCTTACTTTGATTCCCACTCTAAGTCTTGCTATTCAGGTCCATATTCTGTCTCTCTATCCCTTTTCTAAATACTTTGGCACTCCTTCTATTTTTATCATCTTATACCATTTATTATATTTTGATTTCTCAATCATTCCCCATCTTTCCATTAATTTTCTTTCCCTGTCCCTTCTCTCCAATTATTCATAGCTTACTCCATTCCCCTCTCCTATATCTCTAGCACTAAAAAACTCTCTCCTTTCTTTTTCCCATTTTGTTAGTTCTACCGCCCTCCCACTCCTTTCTTCTACATCCTTCAAACACTTTTTCTCTAACTCTCCTCCCTTCTCCTCCCTCAACTTCGTCTCAAATTGCCATGCTCTCTTACCCGCTCTAATACTTAATTTATCCCTCTGTGATTTTTCTCCTACCATATATCCAGGCGTCCTCCAGACTACTTCTAGCGTCCATCTTATATAACTTTCTAGTAAACTCTCAATCTCTTTCCTTTTCTTCCATCTCCGCTCCATAACCTAATACCGGCTATACCAGGTTATCAAATAACCAGATTCTCCTTCTCCAATCTTTCTTGAACCTTCTTTTTCTTATTCCACATATCTGTCTCATTTTCCCTGCATCTTTTTTGATCCTTTCTCTCACATGAGTTCTATGATATCAAATTATTTACAAGGTAGACCAAATATTTAAACTCCTTTACTTCTTCTAACTTTACTCCCTTCCATCTCCCAGTCCATTCTTTCTTTCTTTCCGCTCCTTTTTTAAACCTCATTATGTTAGTCTTTTCTACATTTAAATTCAACTTTTTCCATCTAAGCATTTCTCCAATCCTGTAATTAAGCCCATCATCTCTTCCTCATCCTCTGCCATCAACACTATATCGTCTGCGTATGCCAGTGTATACAGGATGTCCCAGACTCAAGTGTCCGGACTTATATAGCTGAACCAATCAGGAGGGCCATATAAGCAGTCGCAGTGTGCGTGAGCGGAGACCTAACGCAGTGTTATCGAAGCGAGCGCAAAGGTGGGGTTCGCGAAGGGAGAACACTACGCTGGATATCCGCTCACGCACACACGACTGTTTATACGGCGCTCATAATTGGCCCAGCTTAAATATTAATA
Source organism: Andricus quercustozae (assembly GCA_932072015.1). Lineage (NCBI taxonomy): Eukaryota > Metazoa > Arthropoda > Insecta > Hymenoptera > Cynipidae > Andricus > Andricus quercustozae. The sequence continues at coordinate 8,460 of CAKNWU010260628.1, read as the reverse complement.
TCTGCGATAAATATATTAAATAAAAGTGGGCTCATAGGACATCCGTGCCTTACTCCTCTCACTAACCAGAAACTATCTCCTACTTGCTCTCCTACCTTTACCCTGATTTTCGTCTCCTTGAAAATTTTCGATACTCTCTTTATTAAGGCCTCTCTTATCACCTTTTTCGCCATAACTTTTTCTATCTCGACTCGGTCCAAGAAGTCAAACGCCGCTTTTAAGTCTACGAATATTGCTATCATTGCCCCTTTCCCCCTTTTAATCCTTTTATTTATCAGATAGTTCAGAACATATCTATTGTCCATCACCCCCATCCCTTTTCGAAACCCTGATTCGGTGGCTCTATCTTTTTTTCCTCGACTTTTTTCTTCAATCTCTCCGACAAAAACGTTACATATACTTTATACAATGTTGGCATCAGCGTCACACCCCTATAATCATTAACCTCCTCCCCTTAGCCTTTCTTCACTATGGGTATCACTACTCCTTCTTTCCATAACTCTGGCCACCCCTCTCCTCTCCATACTCTATTACAGATTACCCATACCCATTCCTTTAGTTCTGTCCCCCCATATTTCCAGACTTCATTTGGAACCTCATCTATACCTCCTCTATCTGATTTCTCCTGCATATCACCGTTCACATAAACTCCCATAATCTTCCACTCCTCTCCTCCCATATTTACCTCCTACAATTGTTCATCTCTTTCTTATCCTTCCCTGTTACACATTCGTTCCTTACTTCAATCACCATTCCTCCGATTTCACTGCTTTTTTTTAATTTTTCCGGTTTGCATTTTGAATTTGCCATTTATAACTTCTTGGTAACCTTCCCCTTACTCTTTACCATCCCTTTTCATCTAGCCACGTCTCCATCATTACTACTACATCCCATTGTCCCAAATTTTTCATAAACTCCCTATCCTTTCTCTCCAATTCTGCTATATTCCAGTAACATATCCCCCATTCTTCCCTACTTTCTTTTCTCGTCTCTTTTTGTTTCTTACTATTTCTTATTTTCCCATCTCCCGTTCCTTTCTCACATAGTTTACCGGCTCTGATAACTCTTCGCTTGCTTCGTCCCAATCACACCCATGTCCAATAATTCTCTATTCTCTCCGAGCTTCCATATAACAACCTCTTTTTTGTCATTACTTCCCTCTTATGTTCCCATTTCTCTAGTTTCACTAGTACTCATCCTGGCTTTCTAATCTTTGTTCTAAAGTCTGCAACCTTTTCTCCAAACTTTCCCAAACTTTTTCCAATTTTTGCATCTCTTTTCTAAGTTCGGCCATTTCTTTCCTAATTTCTTGTTTTATTTCCTCTCCTCTTTCTTCCTGCCATTTTTTGTTCATCTGTATTGCCTCTATCATAATTTCCCGCAATTCTTCTAGCTTTAACTTTTCAACTTCTATTGGTCGTCTATGTTCAACTGTGTCTTTCCCCTTGTCTTTCTCCCTCGCTCTATTTTGATCTTTTTCCGGTGGTGTTCTGATCATTTTCGGGGGTTTTAAGGTGGATCCTACTTCTTTCTTGTCTTCACTACTTCCTCTTTTCGTCCTAACCCTCTTCCTAATTATGAATGGTTCGATTGACCCAAAACTATCCGCTCTCAATCTCTCCCTCTCTACCGTTTTTCGATATTGTACCCAATTTTTTGTCTCACTTTTCGGCGTGCAGAATACTTCCACATCTGAATCCGTCAAAAGGATTCGAAGCAACCTCTGTCCGTATCGCCTTACGTAACTTGCGTATCTTCTGTCTCCACGGCGCTACCGCACCCTGCTAATCGTATCTTCTTCCGTGCTTCTCTCTCCCTATCCCTCCCTGTCGCCGCTACTCGGCTGCACCTGTCTCAAGACCATGCTCCTCACGCTAAACAAACTAACCTCTCAGCCTACCCAAAATAGTCTCAAACTCTCAAAACATCACACAACTCTTCACTTTAATTCTTCTTAACATACAAACTCTCACTCATAAAACCCTCTAACACATTCCTCCCATCCATTCACCTTAAATTCCACTGCAAATTTTATACAATTAACACCAATCAATTACCGCTACCTAACACTTTCATGCCGGTAACGGAAGTCCGGCCCAGCGCTGGTTATGAACTTTTAAAAATACCCGTTTTGCCCTGGAGATGAAAGCTTTAGCTCCTGTAGTTCAGGGAGAGATAGTAGTGAAACAGAGCAACAAGGTAGAAAAACATAGGCAAAAAAATTCTGAAATTCGGAATGCAATCGGAAGACATGACTTTTAAAATTGGGGCAGTTCAGAAATAATGCCCCATATTAGTAACAAAATTTAACATTAAAGTTTGAAATCCCTCATATAAAACAAGGCTAATGATAAAAATGTAATAGTCTCTTTGTAATCATGTTTTTCTTCGAAATAATTTTCTAGATTTCTATACAATTTTTTTTATTACTTATAAATACTCGATTTATCTATTTAGTCTTTCCTCCAAGAAAAAATATAACTAATTTGGAGAGTAATCATGAAAGAAGAAACTTTAAGGTTTCTCTTTGCAACATTCTCATCTAATTCCTGAATAAATGTCACTTTTTTGTATTCTCCACATATGTGAACGTCTGCGAAGAAAGGGACCTAACTCTAAAAAAAAGATTTTTAGTTGTTTATACCAATAGTTAGTTTTTGAGTTTCTCATTCATAATAAACAAAATCTGCCCGCTGCCGGGGTACATTCTCATCGCGCGCTACGCGCAAGGTCTTTGACCTTTTTCAACATTTGTTCATACATTTCAAAATTAAAGGTCAAACCATTCGACAACTGGACTTTAGTAATTCTGAATTTTCTTTTGTTAAAGCTCCTTCGGCTTTATCGAAAACAAAACGCAAACTTTCCCATATTATGTTCAACTCTATTATACCTACCCAGAAGAATGTATCATTTCAATAAATGTACCTATATTATTACAATTCATAATATGCATTAATATTGAAACGGACGTATTTTCATTGTCTTGTTTTTATTTCCTCGAGGAAACAAGCTATCATTTATTAAAACAGGATCACTTTTTTTAATTTGATAAGAAGCGATAAGAAAGTTCAGTCAAAAGTAAAATCTTTTTAATAAATAATTGTAGCCTGTTTCAATGTTTACAATGAACTTATCTTTTCTTTTTTAAACGATACGAGTTTCAAATTTGAAACTTAATAATGTGAAAACACTTGCAATTGCAACACTAACAGGTGTCGAGAGACAGACAGTAAAGGAGAAAATAAGAACAAAAGTGAACCAAACGCTTAAAATAAGATTAATGAAAATACTCACATTTATTATGAAGGTAGTCAAGACCTTCTAGGACTTGTCTTATTATGCGCTTAACATTATTCCTTGGAATCCCTCGATAATTCGATTTGATGATAAGTTTAAGTAAGTTGTGTCCGAGAACTTCAAAAACCATGCAAACGTGTAGTCCATTGATGCCTCTGATCTTGAAGTCATTAAGCAACTGGACGGTTTTGTTGCGTTTAGGATCATTAGGATCGGTGTCACGAACGTCTTTTAAAAGCTTGATTTCATCTAGTGCAGTCTCCGTAAAATGAGACGCTGATTTTACAACTTTAAGGGCTACAAATCGTTTATCCTGAAAAAAATTACATAAGTAGTTGTCTCGTCATGAAAGTGGTTTTGAGAAGATTTAATTTGACACCAATGTGCATTTTTACCTGAAGATCCCAGCACAGCCAAACAGTAGAAAAATGCCCCCAACCAAGTTTGCGCGTGACGTGATAGCGATTTAAAAACAGATCTCCTATTTTGACTGGGTGATAACCTCCTTTACAATAATCACTGCTATCTTCTTGCTCTTCTTCTTCACTGCTATAAACCTCATCATCATCCTCGATGGTCTCGTTACTCGAACTATGGCAGGGATCCAATCTATTACTTGAATGTAATAATTATTCATATAACTTCATTTTATTAATTGTAAGGAATATTTAATTAAAAGGAAAAACTTGTCTGGACCAAACTTAAATGTTAATTTGAAGCTCTTTACAGTGCAATCTCCAAATAGGACCGTGCTCGGGCTTGTAGGGGAATATAATTCCGAGAAATAAGTTACCCCCAACTGCGGTCCAAAATCACCAAGAAAAATTCTCCGCTCAACCTCCGAATAGGACTGCTTGCATTCGAGTCAAATTCAAATGATAATTACATGTATAAAAAATTAATGTCTCAGGCTTAAGATGGTTACAGCCCAATATGTCGAAGGCATTTTTGGTTAGAGTTGTATCTTGTTGTTGTTGATTTTTTTAATAGTATGCACGGGACTGTCCAGGTATATATTATCAGTCACGGACGCATTATTATAATGCAATCAAGTGATCTGATAAGAACGTGGGCCCTGACATATTGGTCAAAGCCTGGTTTTTACCCCATCATTCACGGACTGGGTTGCATTCAAGTGCATGATGGGGGGGCCTACAGCTTAAGGTGGGATCCGAACCACCAGAACCTCGGAAAGGTACATAGAAAAATTTCAAGAGGTACCGGCTCAGGGATCGAAACCCGGACCTCTAAAGTGAAGTCCGAGCGTCTAACCAACTGAGCCACCGAGGCTCTATTACACTTATTATTATTTTCAAACTTGTTCTCGGGTTAAGAAGAACCCGGTTTTCCATCATAGCCACGGACTAAGTCAAGTGACTGATTAGATGATGATGTAATTAGTTAATTTAATACGATGTATGAACTCATTTGCGATGATGTTGTAGGTACAAAATTAGGAGCATGGTGTAGTTTGCAGTTCGTCTTTTACCGCTGTTATGCTTGCACAGCGGCCGTGAGTGTTGGAGGTGACAACAGTCGCCTCTGGATGTTTGTAGCCGAAATCACAATAGGATGAATAGATGCATGCTTCACATTCCTCCATATTTTCTTTACTTCATGCCTTAGCTCGCTATGCTTGTGGACCTTGGTTGTATAGGTTGCCTGCAAATTTCGGTTAAGTGGACAAGCAATGTCGATGATGTAGACTCTTCCACCTTTTTTTCTCGCATTACGGTGCCCGGTTAATTGGCTCGGATGTAATGATCCGTCTTGATCGTAAGATCCCAATATAAGATGTAATCTTCGTTTTGTAAAACGGGCATTGGAATGTATCTATAGAAAGGCATCCATTCTGTTAAGAGTCCTAGGTTTAGGGCAAGCTGTTGATTTATAATTCCCGCCATATCATTTATGCATGTGCGTATATTGTCTTTGAGCCATTACGCGACATCCATCAATAATATGCTCGATGGATTCGTTGGTATCTCCACATAATCGGCACCGGTCAACCTCGTCTTGATGTAGCACGTGCTTCCGATAATTTCTGGTGCTGGCAACCCTGTCCTGTATCGCAATAACGAATCCTTCAGTTTCTGGATACAGAGCGCCCTTTCTCAGCCAAATATTGGATGCCTCACTATCCACTTCATGTTGATCTAACGTTTTGGGGTGCTCGCCGTGGATGGTCTTCTGTCTCCATTGCGTTTCTAATTCCTCTGTGGTTTCTGCACTGTTACTCAATGCCTCCTCTGAGGACAAATTCAAGGGCGTGTATTCAAGATCAGCTTTACAGATGGTGTTGTAGAGCGTAAAATATTGGTTGCTGTTAAAATAGTCTCGCAACTGTATAACTTGTGACTCACACAGTTTCTTGATATCTACAATGCCCCTACCCCCTCTATGTCGTGGTAGAACTACCCTTTCAACCGCCGAATTACTGTGGTGCATTCGGTGCTTCGTCATTTCTACGCAGATGATTCTGTTTAATCGTTCGAGGTCGGTGTTCGACCATTTGATGAGCCCAAAGGATTACGTGAGGACAGGGATGGCATAGGTGTTGATTGCCCTGATCTTGTTTGCCGAGAACTCTTCAGAACCAATCTGAGTCTTGTAGGGAAGGCAGTCGTTAGCTTTTTTTAACTATTGTATGCTGAATACCCTAAGATTCGAGAATACCCAGGTATTTATATGACCCTCCCTCAGCCATTGGCTCGATGTCATTCTCGAAATCGTTCTCCAGCTCAGCGATCCCTTATTCACCTCTGGTTAAATTGGGCGTCTATAATCTCATCCAATATTGCTGGTGTTAATGTCTCAATGTAACGAGGATGGATGGTTTTAGTAATATGGTGTATCAGCTTTCTGGTTTTATTTCCTTTTTTATATTGAGTAAGTCGACCCAATTTAAACCTTACTTTGCTGACATCCATACCCAACCTGATCTTCCATGGTGGATCTTGCTCCCTTCCTGGAGCAATGACTGCATTTGCATGCCTAGTTCTGCGGCCCAACGTTCTAACGGTTGCCACAGCTGCATAGTATGCAAGAGTTTGCACCTCTATCGCAGTTTGTGTTGCGTTTAAATGCATAGGTAAGACCTTGCTGTTCGGGTGTTCTATTAGTGTACGCAAATCATTTGTGATGTTCTTCTTGGGCAGATAATGCCTTTTTGTTGGTTCTACATGTCTGAACTCTAGTAAAGCATGACCAAAATTCCTTTCAAGGTCCTGTAGTTTTTCTGGGATTTCGCTATTCAGATCATCGTTATTAATGTTCGGATATTATTATTATTACTATATACTTAATACTATTATTATCAGTATTAGTATTATTTTAAATATTTATAATTTATTATTCTAAATAAGTATCATGAGTAAGGTAAAATGATTATTTCAGAAAAAATACTCAATTTGTTATTTGCAAGAGGTACTTTAGTCAGGGGAAATTAGCCCGAAAATGGTCGATTTCCAGAAAAAAAAGATAAAGTTTTTTTTTCTTCATATTCATGTCCCATCCCTTAGACGGGTATTAGCGCTGGTTTTTGGCTGTTATATACCAGAGGGTGCGTCGGAGGACAAAAATGAATAAGGGTGAAAATGTTTAGAATAGAATTTGCAATAAAAAAGGTTGTATACACTTTTGCTGTACAGGCCATAGGTGATGCGTAATCAGCTCCAGGAGTGGGAGGGATTTTTGGCGTGTGGCGCGAAATGTACTCGCGCGCTTCGTTTTCGGCCCATAACTCATAAACGGGTAGTTTTTGGACAAAAATCATTAATTTTTGTTTGAAGTGCACGTACAAGCACTGGGATCTCATTTCCACACTACCTGTAAGGTAGAGTTTTTGGTGCCTCTTTTTATTCTGGTTTACAAATGAAAGATTAAATTCTTTCAAAAATGAAATTTAACATTCCATAGTTAAATATATAACAATTCAAAAATCGCTTTTTTAAGTTTTCATATGAAACCCATTATTTCTGTGAGAGATTGTTTTGCTCAGACCTTGAACTCTTATAATTGAAAATATATCGCACAACAAGTGAAAGTTGAAGTGCCGATAAGTGGCTAGATTTGCGCTAGGCTAGACACGCGCTAGGCTAGTCGAGTTCATATTTTGGACAAGGGTCCAGACCCATCTGCGGTGGGAGTGGCTTATACGTGGTGAACTCGTTTTTAAGGGTTCAAACATCCTCAACTGACGGGATAAACTCTTCTTCGCATACGGAACCCCATAAATACTACACCCTCTAGATGCAAGAAAGGGACCCTCTCTATGCACTCGTTCTACAAAGTAAGCAGTAAAGATGCTGAAGTACTATGAGGCAGTTGTGTTTTGAAATTCATCCGGGCTTCAACAAGTAAATGTTTTATATGCGACAAAAGTTTGAGTGTAGGTGAGACAGTCGAATTAAAAAGTTCCAGGAAAGTAGAACTGTACCTTCACCGTAAGAAAAATTGTTGAGCAACTTGAAAAATAAAGCTTTTTTTATTTCTCAATTACAACAAAGATTTGAAGATGAAGGATTTGAGACGTACGTTGCTAGAGATTATGCTGACGTATTAATTGTTCAGACTGCTATAACACAGTCTGATTATAATAAGTCTGTTGTAGTCGGACAAGATGTTGATCTTCTTGTTTTAATAATTGCTCTCTCTCTCTCCTTCCCCCCCTCTCTCTCTCTCTCTCCAGCGGAAAAAGATATATTCTTTTTGAAAGAAGGGCAAGGAAATGTTAAATATCGACATTATAGTTCGCAACACTTGCAAAATTTTGGGGTCTTGAAAAACTTCAAGGAATCAGTTCTATTTGCCCATGCATTCAACGGGTGTGAAACTACGTCCTCTTTCTTTGGGCATCGAAAACTAAAAAATACTACTTTGCTCAGGAAGCATATACTATTGGAAAAACTTGAAGATATTGTGACGATTTTCCACAACCCTGTTTCGACATATGATGAAGTTGCAGCCGCGGGGGAACGCTTCATTTTGACACTGTATAAGGCCCCATCCTCTAAAATTAGTCTGAATAATTATTGATTTGTTTCTTTTAACAAATCTGTGAGTCAGTCCAGTCATGCTGTCCTTTTGTCTGAACTTCCGCCTACTTCTGCCGCTGCTCGTCAACATTTTTATCGTGCTTTTCATCAAATTCAAATGTGG
>CAKNWU010260610.1:0-10933 GCA_932072015.1 Andricus quercustozae | reverse complement strand
AAGAATCTTTTCTTTCAAGATTAGTGTTTTCCCTTAACTCCTCCTAACACAACTTTTTCGGACGGGCCTTGCAAAAAATAGCGTGTGATACACGTGCGCATAGATGATTGCTAACTCGCGTGATTGCATCATTCGCCTGCGGCTCGAAGCACTCGTCTACGTTTTCACACTCGCTTCGCTCGTGCGCTAACCACCGACTCATGCTTTGAGCCTCCGGCTTATGCTGCAAAATTCACACTCGCACACAATCACCTATTTTGCGCACTTGTATCACAAATAACTATTTTTAAACAACGTTATAATTTTTCTTTTGTCTAATTAATATTAGATTTTTTTATTTACTGCGCACAAAAAAATCTTGATTGTGATTGCAGATGACGAGCGACATCAACTAGCTGCCGAAAATGGACCGGAATGGCGTCAAAGAGTGGAATTAGTGGAACCGATAATTCAAAGATGTTTCTCTGAATCACGAGATCGTTTCGCATCAAACTCAAGTGAAGTATACAAAGCTTGTGCTTTGCTGAATCCTGAGATATTTTCGGAAATCGAGCGTGATGGTGTTCCTGAAAAAGGTTTAGCTCTTCTTTGTAGGCTTGCAAAAGTAGACTAGGAAAAAGCAAGAAATGAGCTGAATTCATTTGACAAAAATTACATAGGATTACATAGGATCTCCAGGAATATTCTGAAGATAGCGACATTGAATACGACAACCTGAAAGATAGAAAATAGGAAAAAGATAAGACATGCTGTAGAAAAGTTCATCTTAGATGTCCTTACAGTTTATTGAGAAGTATGGTTTATGTAGTAGTAGTAGTAGCAGTAGTAGTATAAACGTTTATTCTTCAGCCTGTTGGCCTTAAAAATTGACTTTCTTACACTTTCCTTTTTTACGCGTCTATTACCTAATGCTTATCTACTATTTACAATATTTACATCATACTTATATCTACTTCCTCCCTTATTTACAATCTTTCCTTCTCCATTCCTCTTCCTCCTTCCTTCTCTTCTTCTCCATCCTACTCAACACTCCCTTCACCCATGCTACTTCCCTTTTTTCCCCCCTTTCATGCATCAATACCTCCATGCTCATTCCACTTCTTTCCACCTCTACGCACTCTTCCAGCAAGTGCTCCACTTTTGCATACCCCTTCCCACACAGTTGACACATCCTCTTTTCGCTTGAGAGCCAGAATCTATTAAAATCCTCCATGCACCTACATCTCATCCTCGCTATAAGCACCTGACTTCCTTTCTCTCCTTTCTCGCACAAATATTGCGCTCTCGCCCTTGGCATAATCCACACATAGTTCCCGTTCAACCTTGACTCTCTTATTCTCTCTCTCCCCCTGCTGTCTTCTATCTCTCCATGCCGTTTTTCTTAACCACCTCATATACCTTCCTTCCTTCCTCATGCATCCTTCTCACTTCATCCAGCTGTAGTCCATTCGCTCTAAAATACCTTTCCCTTTCAGCCTCCATCCTCCCGCCCCTCTCCTGTTCTCCTTATCCCACCAACACTCTCTAACCAGCTTACTTCCCCACTCTTCCAAAAGTTTCTTCTCATATTTACACGCCCGACTCCCAGCTATAATCCCTATACTCGTTCTCCCCGTCTCCCTCCTGACAATATAATTAGGCGTGTTCCTTGCCAACCCCAATGTCCACTTTACATACCTCTCCTGGGTCCTATTTGCCTCTTCACTTTCCTTCCACCCCCATACCTCTAATCGATGCAATAGCACACTCATCACTAGCGAGTCAATCAATTTCATTCTCCTTTCAAAATCATCTGCAAATAATTTCTTTTCCAACCCCGAGACCTGCCTCATCAACACATTTGCCATCCTCACTCTCTCTTTTATGTGACCATCCACTCCCCCATTCCTTCGAAACACGAATCCCAGGTACAAAAACTCTTTCACCTCCTGCACCGCCTCTCCATTCCACCTCCACTCCCCTCCCTTATCCCTCCCACCTACTTTCCTGAACACAATAACCTTAGACTTTTCTGCATTCAGCTCTAACCTGCTCTTATCCAGGTATCTTCTCAACCTCTTCATCATCTCCTTTAAGACCTCCTCGCTTCTTGCCAGCAACACTATGTCATCTGCATATGCTAGTGACCAAATTCTAACCCCTCCTATCCTGACTCCTCCTACCACCCCGGCCTCCAGCTTACTTTCCATATCCGCAACTAAAATCGTGAAAAGCATTGGGCTAAGCGGACATCCTTGCCTTAACCCTCTATCCATCCAGAATCCCTCCGAAATCCCCTCCACTCCCGTATCCTCCATCGCCTCTACAACCTTTCCCTATCCACCGAAGGAAACGCGCCTTTGGGATCTACGAAAAACGCGCAATCTCTCTCCACCCCTTCTTCGCTAATTCTCTATCCACCACGTGCTGCAGAACGTAGATATTGTCGATAGTACTTCTACCCGCCCTAAAGCCCGGCTGCGTCTCCGGCAATATTCCTTTCCCCTCTACATACTTCCGCAGCCTCTCCGCCAACACCATAGCGTATACTTTATACGCCGTATTAATTAGCGTAATCCCTCTATAATTTTCCTGTCTATTTCTATCTCCTTTCTTATACAGTGGGACTATTAACCCTTCTTTCCATCCTCCTGGGAATCCCTCCCCCCTCCATACTTTCTTCACCACCTCCTTCAGCCCCTCCCTAACCTCTTGTGTACTAAACAGCCATGATTCGTTCTCTACCCCATACAGTCCTGCTGCTGTTGACCTTTTTAACTTCCCTATCTGTTTCTCTATCTCCTCATCATCCAACTCTTCCACCTCTGTCTCCCGCGTTCTTCTACTACCACCGTCCCTCTTCCTTGAATCTGAGCCCTGAAATGATTCTTTAAAAAATTCCCTCCACTCCTCACTGAAACCCCCTCTGTCTTAACATTTCCTAACTCCTCTTCCAGATCTTTCTCCTTTTCCTGTTCTTTCTTCTCACTCATCAATCTAAACTCCTTCCTCATTTCTACGTACTCCTCCCTTTTCGCTGTGCCCTTTTTCCACTTCTTGTACTTCCTCTTCACCTTCCTTTTCATCTTTTTACATTCCCTATCCCACCACGCCTTCACCATTCCTTTCTTCTTCTTTTTGAATACCTTCTTTTGCACGTAATTTTTCACTATCTTTTTTAAATCCTCCCATATATCTACCACCGACTCCCCTTCAAAGTTTAACTCTCCTAACTGCTCCTTATACCTATCTATCGCCTCCCTCGACCAGCTCATCCTCTCCCCCATCGACCCTTCTTCACCCCGTTGCCTTCCGCCGCTCTCGCCCCTTACCCATAACCCTAATGGCTGATATTCTGATTCCACTCTCCCTTCTACTGCGAATCTTTCCATTTCCTCCCACCCTTTCATATTCATGACTACATAGTCTATCACCGATACCTCCACCTTACTTACATATGTGTATTCTCCCTCTTTGTCCCCAGTTGCCATACCATTCGCCACCGCCCAGCCTCTATCCTCCATCCAGTTCCTTAGAATCTGACCCTCCTTATTTATTATCTCATCCTTCGATTTCCTTTCAAAGCTCTCCCCTTCCCTGTAAAGGCCCCCTTCCCTCCCCATCCTCGCATTGAAGTCCCCACCCAGTACCACCATATCCTCCTCTCTTTCGCCCAGCAAGTCTTCCACCTTTTCTTTAATTCTTTCCATCCCATCCTTATTGTACACTGTCACAAACTTACATGTTATCCCTCCTATCTTTACTTCTCTCATTTGCACTCCCTTCCCCTCTTCCTCTCCATGAACTACTTCCTCTAATCCTTCTCTAACACCCGTTATAATTCCACCACTAGATCTTCCTTTCTTCTTGACTCTGACCGCCCCCTGGAGTCTCCACCTATACCCCCCTGGCAGCTTTGGCTCTATTCTATCCCATTCCTTTCTTTCTACCCACGTCTCTACCAGTCCCACAGCATCAAACTCTTGTATATACCTCCAGAACTCCTCGTTCTTCTTCTTTATCCCTGCTACGTTCCAGTATAGCACCTTCACTACTCCCCTACCCTGCATCACCCCCACACCCCTACTTCCTGAGAAGTATGGTTTATATCAAGCAGCGTATAATACATTGTGTGAAACGTACAAAGTAGCTTTAACTCTCCCTCGCACACAAGTTACCTGCAAACAAACATTCAGTATGCTAAAAATAATAAAAGGCCGACTCTGTAACGCAATGTATGAAGACATTGTACAGCCACGTATGTTAATGGCAATCGAACAAGACCTTGTTGGTCAAATAGACCGAGATGAGGTAATTGTAGAATATGCATCCAGTTCAAAAGAATTAGGCAGATCATTGCACGTTTGAAGAAGGCATACCTTACATAACAAACATACATACATTTAAGTCTCGTGGTTTCAAACAAGCTAGTGAAGTTTGTATGGAAATTTTGAAAGTTCTGAAGAGATTAATAGGCCAGGTGGTACGTAGTTTTTTAGTTTGACAATAATTCCGACTAAAGAAATTATCGTTTTAAAATGTTCTTTGGATCCATATAAGGAATAGTTTTCGTTATCCCCCTCCCCTGACCTCTGCGTATCTTTTGGCAGTTGCGTAAACTTTCAAAAAGCGGTTTTTTACTTATAACTCGTTTTTTATGTTTTTTTTTTTAAATTCCTCGCCTACAAAAATTGAAGAACATAAAATTCTCCACAAAAAAGGTTGTATTAATTTTTTTCATACGACCCATATTTTTCGAATAATAGCCGGGCAAAGTCCAAACATTTGTAAAAAATGTTGAAAACTTGCACTTATATTAGTTCTGAAATGTCGTTGGATAAATTTATGCACTAATTGTCGGTAAGATCAATTTTAATAAGTAAATAATACATTAACAACTTATTTTTTATTCTTTATAAACAATTTTATTAATGGAATAAGTCTTTCAAAGACATGTGGTTTGTGACATTAGGTATTACTTCAAATGTAGTTACAATGATTCACTATCTTTTTATGAGTCCTGCCCTGATGATGTGGAGCCAGCGAAATGGTTTGCTCTGGAGTTACTGGAAATTGCAAAAGAATGTGATAAGCTACTTTCATCCCCAGTTCCCATGCAGAAACTGACTCCTGAGCAACAGGATGCCTTTGTTGAAGCTACAATATGTCACATCTGTGAAAAGACCCTACATTCACCAATGAAGAAAGTACGTGATCACTGTCACCTCACCGGTTAATATCGTGGTGCCGCGCACGCAGATTGTAATCTAGCCTATCAAAATTGATACACCATAACTGTTGTCTTTCACAATTTGAGTGGATATGATGCTCACTTCATCATTAAAGATATACTCGTTTCGTTTCATGTCATCATCGTTAGAAAAGTTAGCATCATACTCACAGAATACAATATCATCAATTCCATGTTTTTGGGCATTGAAAGAGAAAAAATTGAGCTTCTTACGAGAAAGGGTGTTCTTCCTTACGAATATCTTGACTCGAGTGAAAAACTTAAAGAGAATCAGCTTCTATAAAAAGAAAAATTCTACAGCACGCTAAATGATTCATCAAAATCTGCCGAAGATTATGTTCATGCGCAACAGTTATGGTGTACATTCAATCTCAAGGCTCTCAATGAGTACGTAAAATTGTATATGAAGACCGACGTACTGCTTTTGGCTGATGTTTTCGAAAGCTTCCGTGAGCAATGTCTACAGACCTATGGACTCGACCCAGCACACTATTATACCACTCCTGGCTTGACATGGGATGCCATGTTAAAATATACAAAGGTAGGACTTGAACTCCTCACTGACGTTGATATGCTGCTAATGATTCAGCAACGAAGAAAGGGTGGAGTGAGTGGAGTTCAATGAAAATGGTGAGATCATATACATTGTATATTTTGATGCCAACAACCTGTATGGATGGGCAATGGTGCAACCTCTCCCTTGCGGTGGCTTCGAGTGGGTGAAAAACATCGAGAATTTCAATTTCAACGTTCCGGATGATTCACCCATTGGTTATATACTAGAAATAGATTTATACTATCCACCCAAGCTACATGGTGTACACAATGATCTACCATTTTGTCCAGAACACTCGAAACCACCGTGGTCAAGCCAGGAGAAACTCCTAACTACTCTCTCATCGAAACGAAGGTACGTTCTCCATTATCGAGCTCTCAAACATGCTCTCGGTAATGGACTCAAACTCATCCATATTCACACAATACTTCAGTTCAACCAATTCACATGGCTCAAAAGTTACATAGATTTCAATACTGCAATGAGAGCAAATGCTAGAAATGAGTTTGAAAAGAATTTATTCAAGTTGATTAACAATGCAGTATATGGCAAGACAATGGAGAATGTACGTAATTCCGTTAACGTAAATTTCGTGACAAAGTGGGAGGGCAGATATGGAGCAGAAGCCCTCATAGTAAAGCCCAACTTCCATAGCCGCGCAATCTTTAATGAAGATCTCGTTGCAATAGAATTGTTAAAAACACAGGTCTTGTTCAATAAACCAATCTATGTTGGGCTTACAGTGCTGGACGTGTCCAACATCCTCATATATGACTTCCACTATGACTACATGCGGAAAAAGTATGGCAATAACTGTAAATTATTGTATACTGACACAGACAGTCTAATTTATGAAGTTAGGTGTGCAAATATTTATGCAGATATGAAAAACGATATTCACAAATTTGATACATCAGATTACCCAGTAGACAATGCTTTTGGAATGCCGCAAGTTTACAAAAAAGTTTTGGGTCTAATGAAGGATGAATGCAATGGTGAAATAATTACAGAATTTGTTGGCTTGCGAAGTAAGATGTACAGCGTCCAAGTTAATGGTGAAGACTTTATCAAAACAGCAAAAGGAGTCAAAGCAGGAGTTGTAAAGAGAAGCATCAATTTTGATGATGACGTCGAATGCTTGCGAAATTCATCGATTCAAACAAGAACTCAGTATGTTATACGATCTCGACTACACAACCTCGAAACTGTCAAACAGACAAAAGTTGCACTTAGCCCGTTTGATGATAAGCAATACCTACTTCCGAACAGTACTGACACCCTCGCCGGGTTCATTATAAGATCAATACAGACGACAATGACAACGATGACATACTATCTGACAATGACGTGGAAGTCTTGGACATTTTAGAAGATTTAGTGATTAAGTCATATTGTAAACAGTAATTATAAGGTTTTCTTATTGTAAACAGTTATAAATATTATTCAAGATGGTTTAATTGAATAAAAACAACATGTGTATGCTCGTTTTCTTGTTTTTTATTTATCAATTATTACAAATAAAACAAGCGTAGACTTATATTATGAATTCAACACTATTCCATAAATATTCAGTTTAACATTAATTCATCGTTGGTTCAACATTGATTCAACTTTATTTCAACGTTGAGTCAACATTGCACAACGTTGAGTCAACATTGCACAAAGTTGATTCAACATTGCACAGATTTTATTCAACATTGCACAAAGTTGATTACATATCAGATTTATCTATCCAGCTGTTGTGAGAGCTATCAAAACCCAACTTTAGAATCCGCCAACGATGGGTTGATTTTGGTAGTCCTTCAGCTTGTAAGTCACTGGATTCGTCAACGTAACCCGATCAACAGTGAATATCTCTGTCGTCCAATTGGGTGTATATCCTTTTTCAAAAACGTGCTTGTGCTGGTTGATTCGAACTCTGTCACCAAATTTGAACTTTATTCTCCTCTTGGGTATATTTCGTAGTTTTTTAAACGTCGCATCAGCTCCTCTTCGTCCTCGACAGTGACATCTTTTGGCTTCATACCGATTGATCGATGTTTGGTATTGTTGTAATTGGAGATGAGAGTAGGTAAAATATCTATCCACTTATAGTTACGTTTTAAGCTAAATTGTGGCCACATCTTATTCTTGAACGTGCGATTAAATTTTTCACAGATTGACGCCTTCAGATTACTATGCGTTGAGTAGAGTTTGATACCGCATCGTTGCATAAGATTTTTAAAATGTAAATTATAAAATTCTTTGCCTTGATCAGTGTGTAAGTGTTTTGGTACACGGCCCTGCACATGTATAGATTGCATTGCTGAAGTGACATCTGGTCCAGTCTTGCTTTTAACAGGAAAAGCCCAGGCATACTTGGAGAAAATATATATAACGGTAAGTAAATACTTTTAGCCATTATTTTCGTGGGCATATGGTAGCATTTCAACCAAATCCGCTTTCCAATTTCGGCCTATCCCACGCATTTGCACGCGACGACGTGGATAATTCTTTCTAGCAGGTTTATGTAGTTCTGTGACTACTGCCAATTTCTTGTTGTCCATTCTCGATTTCGTTTAATCGAGCGTCCAACTGAGCAATGAGCAGTACGGCGACGACAGCAACGACGTAAGAGCGTCGAGAAGAGAGGCCAACCAGATGACCCGGACAGGGTGGTGCGAAAAACGAGAGCGAACCAAGCCACTGAAACGCTCCTACTTCTGTTGTCCCTGCCGGACGCTTCAGCGTGTCCAGGGTCTAGTGTGGCGTCGAAAGTAGGAACTCGTAAGACGTGTTTAGTAATAACAAAATCCGTTTACTATATCCTAACTTAACCTAGTACAAATGTGGTTGTGTCAGTGTGCTATACTAGGGTGTGTACGTGTGAATGTGAATTTGTGTGTGTGTGTGGGTGTGTGTGAGTGTGTACGACCATGTTTGTGCGAGTGTTAGCTATTTACAACAAAGGGGGTCGGATGGTGGACGATGTCGGTGAGGTCGTCGGCGATGACGCATCGTGGTTCGTCTCTATCCCCCCCTGCAATGCACAAACATAAACCCTGTGTTAGTTGCCTGTCGTTTTGGCTCCCTGACATAATTGAGCGGCGTAACCCCCACCTGACGGTCGGTAAGCCTCGGGTGGCGGCTAGATTCAGGTAGGTTTCAGGCTGGGGGACTCTCGGTACCCCCACCTGACGGGCGGTGTGCTTCGGATAGCGGTTAGGTTCAGGTAGGTTTCAGGCTGGGGAACTCATAATAGTAGGGAGCGACAGGGTTAGTTTGGGGTCTGTGTGGCGTCGGGTACGTGCGCTGGACCCTGGGCGACATCAGGGGCACCTGAGTATCGCACTAGGTCTCCCGAAGGTGGGCTACGGGGGCGCAAGTTAACCCACGATCAGGCTAGCATCTACTGGAACAGGAGCGGGAGGGGGAAGGGTTGCGCGTCGCAGCACTCTGGGACAACTAAACTCCCGTGAGCGGCGAGGCCGCTGAGTTCGCCGCAAGCAGCCAACACCGCGATCGTGCTACTGCACGCTGTATTTAACGACGCGGTCTGGCTTGTCAGTTGTGGGAGACGCATGCGTGGTAGGCTTCACAGAGCGTTGTTGTGGCTCGGTGCCGGCACACACTGTAGTACGTTGCGTACGGTAGCGGTGCGTTACGACTGATTATATCTATGTACATAGTATAGTAACGCATCGCTACAACACTATGCATCAAGGATATATACCTTATATATAGTTAAAAGTTTGTCATAAGGACAACCGCAGGATTTCGCTGGGAGCAGGTGCTAATCTGAAAAATTGCACCCGCTCTCAGCGAAATCGCGGTAAAATTTAAGCTGCAACCACGTCTCACGACCGTGAGATTGGTGATTACAGTCTGCGACGAATTCAATACGATGATCCGGCAAAAGTCTCGTGCACACTGAGGACACGGAGCGACCCAAGGACGACCGCCTTCTGCATTTTCCCCGCAAGTGTCTTGGCATTTTCTTGACACGCAGGGATGCTTTTCAGGCTATTAACCAGTGAAACCTTGGCACCTCCAAGAGCGCCGATGATCAAGACGATTAGCTTAACGGAATATTCCGGGTATAGCCGTCGCAACTCCCTTATAAGTTCTTTATACCTCTCTTTCTTTTCATTCTCCTTGGCTATGATGATTTTGTCAGCAGGTGCCGAAAATTCGATAACGAACATGGTTCGTTTCTTGAAGTCAAGAAGGACTATGTCAGGTGTTGAGTGCGCAACAGAAACAGTTTTTCTCCTGTGCTTTCTTAATCCGGGCCTTCAGGAGTGAGTACTCGAGATGGATAAGATTTGATGCACTTTGCTCATCCCTGATATTGAAGTCAAGGCCGAGTGTTTCAGCAGCCTCCTCCGCTGCTTTGTAGAGAAACACCCCTTTGCCCACTTCTTCGTGTTTTCTGACCATTTTAAGAAGAGGGTCTTGTCCATTTGCGACTATATGTGCTGTACCCAAAATAATCCTGTTGTGAAGACATTCAAGATTTAGTATTCCGCGACCACCTTGACGGCGTGAGATGTAAAGTCGCGGAACAGAAGATTTAAGGTGCATGCTTTTGTTCATGTGCATAACCTTTCGGGTTCTGATATCGAGGGATCTGAGCTCGTCCGTCGTCCATGGAACCACTCCAAATGAATAGAGTGCTACCGGGACGGCAAACATGTTCGTCGCAGATACTTTGTTCTTCGCCGACAGTTCGAAAGACCAAATCCGCCGAATAAGATGTTTGTATCTGCATCGGAGAGTATCCTTTATAGATGTCACGTCCTGAATGCGCCTCTGTGGCACGTCCAGGACTGTATAGGTCTCTCCAGCGCCAAGGTGTCGTATTGCGCTTCTGTCGACGAGCTCAGGGTCTTCCGGGATTCCATTAAGTTTTCCTTTCTGCAAATAAACCTTGGCGCATTTACTAACCCGAACTCCATTCTAATTTCTTGAGTGTACTCTTTGATCATATCTAGAGCCAGATGTAGTTTCTCTTGATTTTTAGAATAGATCTTGAGATCATCCATGTAAAATACATAAGTGACTTTATGCTTTCGCAGAAACCTTTGGTTTTTAAGCAGAAACCCTTGGTACAATGACCCTCTATCCGCAAGCCGAGGACGCGTTCGGCGGCTTTGTCATAGACCCTT